>MQTX01000190.1:280162-341275 GCA_009735665.1 Angiostrongylus cantonensis | reverse complement strand
ATGTATATATGTATATATGTATATATGTATATATGTATATATGTATATATGTATATATATATATATTTGCGAGGCAAAAATCCGTAACTCTTAATGGAAAAGAGGCGACATGAATGACGGCTTTTTGAAACAACTTATCACGTCGAAATGAACGATGAGTAACACGTCTGTAACAACTCAGTTTCGGTTCTAATTGATGGGACATCAAGCAGATTTTACAAAACATGCCAGACGAGAGATAATTCCACTTTCCAATGCGCATAATGCCAGAGGTGTATAGAAAAAGAACACCCGTCCACTGGAGGAAGTGGCGCAGTACCCCCGCTAAGCCGTAAGTGGTAATTGGTTGTCGATATGAAGTCGACCAGACAGTAGTGATGCACCCTGCTGACATCACAAGAATGATTTGATTAGTTAGTGAAAAAAGCGTTGTACTAATAGAGGCATAATAGAAAGGAAAACTCTTTTTCCCTTATGGCTCATCTTTCGTTACGGATATTTATGGAGGAAAATTTCTACGACTTTATAGTCTTTTCCTATGCACATTTCTTGATAGAAAAATTAACAGCTAACGGCTTTAATCGAAAAAACACGGTTAACTGAAAACTGTTTCCTTTGCTTATTGTGTTTTTGAACGGTCTCTGCTTGAGAAAGCGGATACCCCGTAAACGGCTCTTCGATTGGTTTGCTATGTGTAGAAATATCCAAAATGAGATCCGACGTCGTTGGACAACGTCGACTTGTAGAAGAAACAGATTAGACAAAGTCGGAAATCACAGTGACTAAATAACTGGCAAGAATGCAGAAAATACTTTGTCTATTTAATCCTTTGCAAAGTGACGAAATGTCCCGTGTGAAAGTCCCTAGAATTCACACTGTAGCCAAGTAGTAACAGTATATCCTGAAGGAAGAAAACTTTAAACTGTTTATTTCATTGCAATAGTTTTATACTGATGATCAATGACACATCGTAGAAACGGCGACGCGACTACGATAACAGATGTTCCTGGACGAAAAAGAGGTCGTATGTGGTGAAAACTCGAATGGTCGATAAACTTTGTGGAGCTAAACACCTTAAGAACCTAGAAGGAAGACCGGTGTCAATCGGACTATCTTGACATGGAAACGGAAACGCGCAGGTGGTGGTATCGCTATCCAACCAGCGAGTGTTATCGTGCCAACGACGCCTCCATCTTTCTGCGCAATCCGATGTTTTTATCCACAAGATGTATTAACCATCCTTAATGCTTGTTTGGGGGTAATTCGCTTCTAAAATACTCCTATCTTTCTACTAAACAAAAAAAATAAACACAAATTTAAAGGGGCAAAATCATGGCAATGAAAATAAGCTATTAATACTTAGAATAGAATAACAAGCGTGGACCATCGACTCGGATCATCGGCTCTGATGAAGACGAAGACGTCGAAACGTTAGCCGGTAATAAATATTTTTATCAACCTCGTGTAAGCTCATCAAAGAAAGAATACATATTGATTATGCACACCGAGGTTCAAGGAAAGTCGGTTTCGAAGTATTAATACGCTTTGTGCTAGCTAATGATAACACCGACTTCTGCACGATGTGCGCGATGATATATGTCCGGAAGAAAAACAAGCAGTTTCCAGCGGATATTACCATTATATCTACCATCAGCACCGTGTATAAAAGGGCATCACCGAATAAGTGTGCCTCATTCGAGGAGACGGACCGCTGAGGAAGACCGGACTCGACACGAAGGCGAAGCCGCCACATCGAGACGAATAACAAGCGTGGACCATCGACTCGGATCATCGGCTCTGATGAAGACGAAGACGTCGAAACGTTAGCCGATAATAAAGATTATTATCAACCTCGTGTAAGCTCATCAAAGAAAGAATACATAATGAAAATAAGCTATATTGCTATTATAGGATTAAAATGAAATCAATCAAATTACACTACTAACCTTTTATTCTCAACCTACTACAGTTTTTCACGGTAGGGTGTGATGTGAATTACATGCTGAGAGAAACGCAAAGCAATTGCCTTCTTGGTGCAGCGTGTAGTGCGCGAGCCCCCGGAAAGGGAAATCGTCGTTCGATGCCGGTGTCTAAGTTTAGCGAATATCTCGTCATCATTTTTAACTTATTATTTAGTGCCTACTCTTTTCAACGGCATGGTATACTGCGAAATATAACTCTAATAATGTTGAAATATTTGCAAAACTCCGGACCACAGGTGTTTGTGGTGGGGAAAGAACGGGCTATTGTTCCTTCCGGGAAGACCAGACGAAACGAAGGACCCGCATGGTATGATAGTGAACGCGTTACTCCCCGGAAAGGACAACAGCACGTTCGTTCCTCACCGCAGACACCTGCGGTCCGGAGTTTTGCAAATATCTCAGTATCATTAGAGTGATCTCATCATCGTTGTGGATAGAATGAAGCTACCGAGACACTAGTACTACATAATGTGATTAAAAATACTATTATCGTGAACATAATTAAAGTCTGACATTTTGGAGTTCGAAAATATTGCTTCGAAAGTTGTTCTTATTGCATAAGATAGGAATAATGTTCCTTCTTTCTCTTTCTTTTCATCTTTTTGGTACTGTATTTGGAAACACAGGAGCGGTTCTTCTGTCCTCCGATAGGGCGTAGGTTTATTACACCAAAGTTCTCAGATTCAAAGAACGTCCTTAAATTTTCCTACTGTCTGGTGATGAAGTGTGGAATTCTCATTATCATTTTTTTCCTTTAATTTCCATTCCACTAATTAAAACCACCAAAGCACATAACGTCGTAAAAGTATTACTTCCACTTTTTTGACCTTTACGAAAGAAATCCTTTGTTTCGCGTCAAATCAACGCCTGATTTACTTTTGAATTCAAAACTCCAATTCACTTCATCAAGAGCTTCTAATCCGCGAAGCTGCACCATGCCGGCTGATCACTTATATTCAGCGTGCAGACAGAGACTAGTTGTTATCATAACTGCTACGACTGCATGTTTAATTAGAGTCAGGAACTACTATGATCTCAAAGTAAAGTTGTTGAGATTGGTGACGTGTTTTCTGCAAACAGAAATAAGGCAGTGGTAGCTCCGGATTACAGACAATGTGAAGCCGTTTACCAGCAAAAGTTTTCGAGGAAGAGTACGGTCAAGCGCTATCGTGCAGTAGGCAAACTCTGGCTTCGTTCTGCCACATTTCTCATAACAGTAGACGATAGGACTACATTTCTAGCTTCTGCATGGGCTTAATCAATCCTTGACATTACTTTAAACTGGCATGTAGCATTGCTGTTATTAGTACCAAAAGATCTCACGTTCAACTGAAGCCTACAGTCACCTGATATCTAATGAACTCCTTCCTATGAGGCGTATCAGAGCGACTACCTACTCGACAGGAAACTTGGCTTTTCACCTGTCGATTAGACAACTATTAGACAGCTAGCCCTGACTCGGAGGAAATTGAGAGTCGATGAAATCAGTCGAATGTTGACGCCAATTCATGGGAAATTCGCAGCCGGGTGCTTCCCCCACTCATTGACGTCATTAAAGGGTGTCTTCTCCGATTCTGTGTATCAACAGAGTCGCTTTACCGGCAAGGAAGTTCAAGAACCAGTAAGACTCACCGGTGTCAGTTTTTGGCACTTAGCTAGAATTTCGTCATTTTTACACAATATTTACCCCACCATACCACACGGTAACCAGGATTGACATGGCGATTTAGAAGGAAGAAATGATTTCCCATCACTCAAACACTGAATTTTGTAAGCTTGGAGCAGTCAGTCAAAGAGCAGTTGATGCAAATGGGAGACCTGATATGTATCGTCGAACGATTTAAATAAAACGGGATGGGAGAGTGACAACGAGTGCTGTGATGATCAAGTGAGCCGTACTGAGCTATGAAACAACGTCGTGTCTTAGGACTTCTGGATCTTCGACGACAGTTAGCAGTGCTAAGGGAACTAACTGCTTCTGCTTGGATACAAAGAACCGATGAAATCTGATGAGATATTTGCGTTTGATAATTTCGATCTTTAGTAAAAGAAAAGTCCATATATGAGAATTGGTAAATATTGAACGGCTGAAAAAAGAAATACAAATATAGGTCTAAATGCAAAGTAGAAACGACTACATATACAGGGCGAACCAGCAGTGATGGTAAGGATAGGGTTCTGAATGAAGGAAACCATCTGTGCAGCAATAATTGACGAACAAGGCTCTAGCTTTCTAAGCACGACACTCAAGAGAGAGTGAGACAAACTTAGCTGGCAAGTGCAGGAAGAATGGCAATGGGCTCCAGTGGTAAACCATTCAAGGCAAACAAAAAAGAAAACAATTGAAAGCGCATCGAAACTTAATCATTGTGATGGTGCTCACGCGAGAAGACAACAGGGACATTATCCTGACGGTCACAGTGCACATGTCCCATTTTTCCACAGTTGCGCCACATTGAACTCTTCTTCAATGTCGTCACAAAGAAATGCTTGGTGAACGCATTAAAGCCTGCCGTACGAATGTTGGGAAAAATACGATCAATGCTGTGTTAATGTGAAGAAAATTACGACGAATGAGTTGTGCTAGTTTTTTATGAGAAATTAAAAAATATCACGGCTTCGTATGTGACTTGGCATTCCAAGCCAAAAGCGCTAAATTAATCAAATCTAGGAGGCATACCTGTTCATATTATTTCAATCATAGCCATAGAATTGAGAAGAAATGAACAGCACATAAAAAATGTAAACTATAAAAAGGGTGTACCGTCTGTAAGACGTGCTCTTTTAACCTGATCTGTAATGTTTCTGAAGGCACTAGGGGAAAACACACCGTTTATCTGGACTCTGTGATTCGGCGTCGGCATTTCGATGTGCAAATATACTAGAGACTTCTTGATATCCTACTTGCAAGCAACTGTAACTGTAGCACCTCGTCTGTACAATGAGCAGATAAATCACAGCATGACCGTAGCCCAGGTAATGAGAAATTCATTGGATGGCAAGGTTAGAGAAGTAAATCTTCTCTGACCACAATGATACAACATTCCTATTACGGAAGCTATCTGTTCGGTACAAAGACTTGGTACAAAAACAATTGAAGATTTTTTGAAGTGAAAAATAAAGTGTAAGATTCGATTCGCATGGTCGTGAATGGTTAACTATCTAGCTGAAAAGTCATTTTAAGTTTAATTTAGTTTAATTAGTTTAATTCTCCTAACGTTTGTTGCCTGAAAACGTCGACGTTGCCGCGTATTATATCTATACCTGACGTTAACAATTTTGCTAAAAATCATTTGCTAAAGAGAGTTGTCAGCCATCTAAAGCCAAGAATGGGAAGAAATTAAGTTTTAAAGATTTAAAGTTGCACCATTTTGTGTGAGCACGTTTGGCGCAGCGCAATGGTCGGAGGCGCCTGCAACACACAACAACACACATCGATCCCGCGCCCCTGGCCCACCAAGACTTTCATTTCTCCGGGGTTGGAAAATTGGTACAAGATTTGTCTTGGAGGATAGCAGCACTGGCTTGATACATTGGTAAGCTACCGCGAGCCATTGTAAAGGCCAAATATGCATTCAATCACGTACATGATGCGAAAACAATGGTCGCTTTGAACTGTGAATCAAAATAATTCTCAGCTCATACTGAATTCCAATGACTTCAATAGAAACTATTAGAATATACGAATCATTTTTTACAGGAAAAAAGTTCTGTAGTGTTACCACGATTAAATTCCGATTTCCAAACCCGACGACATATTTCTCTCCCACTTTATTACTTCATGGCTCAGATTTCGACGAAGAAAGTCCGGCGAGCACGACACGGTGTTATTCCCCAATCCATCGCTCAGGTTTACATCTGTCGTTCATAAGTTGGAGGTTTTAAAAACTTGAAATTCCCCTTTAATTTCTTGGATGTTCTGATATTAATGTATTCAAATTTGAAGCAGCACTCTGTAAAAATTATGCATGCTATTAGTGAGGTGTGGAAAAGTGTCGCTCCTAAAACCCTGAAATATCCTAAACTTCTGGCGCACTCTAGTGATCAAGAAGTTATCGTCTGCCCTCGAAAAACCAGCTTCATCTCGAAAGGTTTAGGGCAGTCAACCGTGAATTCGAGGCTGAAAACCTAGATTTTTCGCAGCAAACTTAGTACTTGCGAGAACTTTAGACGGCCATCGATTAACAAAGTGCGAACCTTTACAGCTCATTTTATCTCTGTTCATTTGTGCTAAAATACGTCCAACTTAAGATCTTTTCAACGAAAATATCAGCAACATTTTGTAAATTGCTTAATTTTTTCCTAAGAAAATCAAGGCTTCCACTTCAGTTATTCTTTATTTGCCGGGCTTCAGCTGTTTCTTGTCTCCTTTTTGAAGATACGAAAAATAATTGACTTAACAATTTCTTTGATTGATACTTCGCCAGTTTAGATCGCTCCCAAGAGGAAGGAAAATCCGAAATCTCTCAATCAAGCCGATTAAATGCCTTTGCGTCTTTCTTTCCAGCACTTTGACAGTTTTATGCGCGTCAGAGTAAAGCAGTTCGATTAGGTAGATTCCGCATGACTTGAATTAGAGGCAGCGTGCTTATGAAACAATCTAGTTTTCCGCTTCTTCTATGCAAGAGAAATGATCCATTTTCCAACCGCAGTGTAGATGTGAGGTGACAATTCGATCCCATGGGCAACCATTGATGTTCAGTATAGTGGCTGAATTGTGACGACTTTAAGATAGAATTCACCAAAACCAAATTCGATCAGCAGATTTTATGGAGCAGATAAGCACGATTAAAAAAAAACGGCTTGCACCTGTGATAGCGCTATCACAGAGGAGTACTGTCACGAAGACCATGAAATAAATGCATGTGAACCCTCTGCTAAGCTACTACCACTTTTCTGAAGTGTCTAGTCAACTACTATCTGGAAGAATCCTCAACAACCAGACCGTTGCTAAAAGTGAACTTTAGCAGATCGTAATTAATGAATTTGTATTTCGACGGCAAAAATGTGTAGACTCCAGTGCCTCCTACTATAGCTAATAAACATATGTGCGTTATAACATAAGGAGCACGTTTCCTGCTGTGCACCTATAACATTGGACTAGTCTCTTCAGACTACCTTGGCGCTCATCTTGAATGTTTGTCCTATGGGAGAAGAAAAGCAGGAATACTGACACATGTCAATTAAGCGACGGGACTCATGTGATCTGTCGAATTTTCTTTACGAAATGTCAGAGAAGTTGGCTTCGCCGCGCACTCTTGTTTTTCCCATCTAGTCACCTTAAGCGAAATCGTATCACTGTGCTTCTCTATTCTTCGTCTCCAAGTTTTGCAATAAAAGAAAGTCCGCTCCATTATGTGCTACTCACCAACTTGCACAATTGATGAGAGCGAACTGGACGCGTTCTACAACCAGCTGGAGGCAGCAATCCGCAAAGAGAAGTTCTTCTAATAAATTACTTGTTGGAGATTTGAAAGCTAAATTAGGATGAGCCAACGGAAATGGATATAGGATAGAAAAATATGGAGCAGAAAATTGAAATAAGAACGGAGATCGTCTTACCCGCAGCACGTCCTTCTATAGGAAACCATTTTTAGAGAAAAGAAAGAATAACCAATGGACATTGGAGTCTCTTAACAGTAGGACTTATGCGGAGACAGACCATGTTCACACGTACAGAGGATGGTGTCTCCTTGACACTTCGGTGGTATCTGGACTCCATACAGGTTCTGATCAGCGACTTTTCCATGTTTTAGTCATAAGCTCGAAACAAACATTTGTCATCGTCAAGGAAAAACGAGACAAGTCATGTGTTACGGCGATATTCTCAATAAAATCCTTTCCTTATATGACTGGAAGATAAACGAAGACCTGACCAAAGATTACAAGCTGCTTGTCGAAAAACATAAAACTTTTGCCCAAGCCTCTTTCAGACTGATCTTGACTGAGCTTGGTCCTACTGTCTACTACAACAAACCTAACACCACAAACATGTATATATGTAATTGGATGGGATTTAACAGTAATGGAATTTAACATATATATATATATATATATATATACACTTAATACATACTGAAGAAATAAAGAAAAGAAAGAAAGATACGCACGTTTCCTGCTGTGCACCTATAACATTGGACTAGTCTCTTCAGACTACCTTGGCGCTCATCTTGAATGTTTGTCCTATGGGAGAGGAAAAGCAGGAATACTGACACATGTCAATTAAGCGATGCTCGACAAGTCCCTAAAGCGAGCAGAACCCACTGGACTACTCTTGCACGCGACAGGGAAAATTGGAGGAATTATTGGCGCCCGCTCGAGTCACTCCACGATCAACGGGACAACAGGTGATACAGGTGATATATATATATATATATGCAATTTTTTCTTCTAAACTTAACAATATAAACACATATATATGTATGTATGTATCTGCATATGTATATATATATATATATATATATAATGTGCATGCACTCCACATTTATCGTTTACGTTTGTTAACCTAATACCTATTCAATTTACTGTCTAAGCAAAAAACTTTCTGAACACGAAGGAGTCTCGCTAGCACAGCACCATGGGAGAGAAGAAGAGAACAAACGACTTGGGAGGATTAACATGACAATCAGGATTCATCTCGACGCAAATACATGGATCAAAAGTCAGCAAATACATTTACGGATTCGCACATGGAACAATTCCACGATGAAACAAGGAAATGCTGTTGTAATTGATAGGAGTGAATATAAAGACATAATTGATCGAGTCAGTGCTAATCGTGTTTGCTACACATTTGGAATTTGCCATTTCTAACTGCTCCACTTAGAAGACTTGACTGTCCACTCATCGCGAAATTCCAACACAATTTCAACGTAACTGTCCTTTTATAGTAGTTGTGGAAGTTTTTTACTTTCATGTTTGCCGATGCTCCAGTAAGGACGTCCAGTGGTGTTCCGAAAATGCAAACGCAAGGAAACGCAGGAATTTGTGGCTAGAAGGAAACTACGCTGTTTTGTGGTTAGATTTATTTTGCCAAGCAGCGTTTCCAGACGCAATTTTCCTCCTCACTGGTCTTACGAGCAAGTTTTTCTCAGTTATATGCTTCTGGCTGCTTTTCGCACACGATTGGGCATTAGCCTTCGCGGTTCAACGCCTTTAAAAAATCCCATGGTATAATGAAGTGTCAAATTATTGATGAGGTTAAGAAATAGAAAAATAAAGGATTTTTTGGAGTTGGCGAATTTCTGAATGATGCATCATGCATTGAGACAACCGAATTCATATCTAGCTTGTGTACCGGCTTACGGTAGTCTGCTGATGCACCAAGCCAGTGCTCCTATCCTCTCAGACAGGCTTGGTACCAATTTGACGATTTCGTAAGGGTGGCGAACTTCGTGAGCCCTGTGCTCGGGATCGAACCACCGATCAAAGCGAAAGCGCCCGCTACGGCGTAGCTCTCCGATTGGAATACGGTCAGTGTTTCACTAGCCGCCAACTTTTTGTAGCTAATAAAAAAA
The DNA here is from genome assembly GCA_009735665.1 of Angiostrongylus cantonensis. Classification (NCBI taxonomy): domain Eukaryota; kingdom Metazoa; phylum Nematoda; class Chromadorea; order Rhabditida; family Metastrongylidae; genus Angiostrongylus; species Angiostrongylus cantonensis. The sequence goes on along the minus strand of MQTX01000190.1, from coordinate 331,776 downwards.
AACAAATTTTCTCGATCACTACAATGCTGTAGATGTTTAGATGTTGTGAGCGTTACAGAATTGTGGATGAGAATCTAGTCGATCGTCCTGTGGGTATGAACGATATGCATGCTACTATTTCTTGCGTTACAATAGCCCATTATGGCAATACATTGCTGTCAACGCTTGAAAGTATTTTGCATCCGATTTTGAGGCTGCTCCTCTGTTTTTCATACCATCGCACTTCACAGAATAACAATAGTGATTAAAATTAAATAACAGTTAGTTGTCAGCCAAATTACAGTCTAATGAACTTTTCGAAAAAAAGGAATCATTTAATGAACAGAGTAGTTTTTCCGGCCTCTCCCTACTACTTCGATCTGATTTTGATCAGGTACCGAATAAGTATACGTGTACAACCACAATCTGAGATAGTCGTAAAACTACGGTCCCGAGCCAGATCGAACTACGATCACCCTTTCAGGGGGCTCGCGTATTACACATTGCACCAAAGAAAACCTTGTTCTGCGTTTCTCTCGACTAGATTTCTACTTTACGCTGCCATCAGCAATCACCCGAATATCTCAACATCGTTGTGGTTGTATATCACATCATACACTACCGTTAAAATTATAGTAAACAGAAAATAAAAGGTTTACTCTGTAAGTCCAATAAAAAAAGGAACGCACTAAACTGTAAACCGCTAACAGTCATCATACCGCCCCTGGTTTAAACGAGTGTGAATATCACATTGTCTATAATCAGTAACTTTTTCATTCCTCCCTACCTCTCCCTTGTAAAAGTGGCCCAGTGCGTTTTCTAGTTGAGCATCAAATCCTTCTTTTAGAGATTTCGTACAGGTCGAGTCGGTGGTCTCCTTCCAGCACATTTTACATTTCGAAAAATATAGTCACAAACGACCCTTCTCCATCCGTTGTCGTTCATAAGCATCACGTGTCGAACCGCCCTATTTTCGACAGTTTGCCACATAGAATGGCGTGTTCGATTTTCGATCGTTGATGCCAATCGGAGCTTTGGAATGATTTCCTCACTTGCGTGACACGGGATACTCCTAGCATCGTCCTTACGACTGTACGTTAAATAACGCTGAGTGATCTTTCATTCGCTTAAGCATCGACCAGGTTTCTGAGGCATACGTTAGGGCAGGACGTACCGTTAGGTCGTAAAGGTGGGCACGGAGTCGTGTATTCTTTGTTCTCTTCATTACATCCTCGATCCTTTTGAAACCTCCTCAAGCCGCTCATTTCCTTCTGCTCAGCTCTGGAGCTAAGTCGTTCATCATATTGATTTCCCGACCAAGATAGACATAACTGGGGGACGTGTTGTAAGGGCGATGTAATCAGGAAGATCGTTCATCATATTGATTTCCCGACCAAGATAGACATAACTGGAGGACGTGTTGTAAGGGCGATGTAATCAAGAAGACGAAGATGGTGAAATTGCCGTCCATCGATTTTCACTCCCATATTATCCCATTCCAATGTTCACATAACGTTCTGGAGGGTGGCGGTAAATAATTCCGGCGAGATGGTATCGCCTTGCCTAACCCGTCTTTTGACATCGATGTTAGTGTCGCTATAGAATGGTGAAATCTTAGTTGAAAATTCTTACGTAGCTCACGAAGCATCTTTATATACCTAGTTGAGACCCCCTGAATGTCCAAGGATTCCATGACTGCTTTTATCTCAATTGAATCAAAGGCCTTTTGTAAGTCGATGAAAGTGAGACAGAGCGGTCTTTTGTAATCTCACGAAACTTCAATGAGCCTTGTTATCGTGTGAATGTGATCCATCTTACTAAATCCTTTTCGAAACCCTGCTTGCTCGCATGGCTGTTCTTCGTCCAGTGTTCTGTCAATCCTGTTTAGGATGACTCGAGTGAAAAGTTTGTAGACGACAGACAGCAAGCAGATTGGGCGATAGTTGCCGATATCGTGTTGGTTACCCTTCTTGAACAATAACACGGTCTTGCTCGTCTTCTACTGAGTAGAGCCCTTGCATTCAGACAGGTAACGTGTGAAAAGCCGAGCCAGTGTGTTTACGAGGACTGGCAGAAGGTTCTTCAGATGTTCTGATCTTATCCTGTCCGGACTTAGTGCTGATCGATTTTTCACCGATAAAATGGCATGTCGAATTTCGGAAGGGAGAACCGGTTGTGCAACATATCCATCCTCTTTTGTTTCATATGACAAGAGGTGGACGTAGCAATCGAAGAGATTTGAATAGTATTCGTGAATGATTTCTTCCATTATCTTTCTGGACGCTGTTATTGTTCCGTCTGGGCGTCGAAGTGCAATCGTCTTTGTCATGTAATTGGCGAAGTCGGCCGGCTTCGCTAATGCTTTTCCCAGCCTCTGCAGCTTCGACCATTACTGCTGCTCTTCTCTCTTTAAGTACTTCTTTTATCGCCTGTCTGCATTGTTCCGCATATTCAGACGTTAGTTCGAGGTTGCCTGCAGCTCGTGCGATTCCACGCTAGCGTATCACCTCCAGAGTTTCTTGAGACAGACGACTTTTGGTGACCTTCGAGCTCTCAGTGTTCATAGCGCTAACGTGAAGATGTTCAATGAGCCGATCGTATTCCTCATCGATGTTGTCGACAACGGCATCTTCCAAACAGCCGACTAATGAGTTGAACAAGTCCCAGTTTATGGTGGTTCTGGGACTTCGGTTTTTGAATTTAGCGGCTTTTTTTCCTTTCCGCGAGAAGGAGAATCTTGCACGAAGGAGAACGGTGGTCTAATCCCGTGCAGAATTTTGGGACAACAGCGACATCAGTTGGACAAAACTTTTTCTTTACTATTATGCGGTCTATTTCGTTATCGTACTCTCCAGTGGGAGACCCCACGTCCAGCGTTGAGGGTGGTGCTTCTGGAATTGCGAGTTACCATGAATGGTCTTGGTCGTCATGATAAACTCAGATAGCCGCACACCCTGTTTATTCCATTCTAATCCGTGGTTCCCAATGTGACGTTCCTCAGACGTTTTTTAGTTTAATGTTGGCGCGTAAACGACGAAGATTGTCAAAGCCGGCATTGATCCACATCCTTTTAATCGAAAACGTCCTATTCGGGTTGTAAGCTGTTCGAATGAATTGATGTACAAACTCGTGTTGACGAGAACGCCAACACCGCCTACTCCTTTACTGCTGCTTGTTCCGAGGAACAGTTCTTCTCCAGTGTCATAGACGGCGTTGAATGGGTAGCGTCGTCTCGTCTCGGGCAGGCCGATGAAGTCGTACCTTATTCATCTGGCTTGCATGAGCAAGTCTTCTATCGAGGGCTTGGATGAAAGTGTACGTTCATTGTAGGTACAAATCTTCACCATAATTCTTCGTCATCCATGCAGCTTCCATTAGCCCTGAGATTTTAGCAGAATCTCCGTACTCGACCTATCCAATGCTGCGCAATAGGGGCTTATTCGTGGTCAGGGAATGAAAACAGTTTTTTTTTTTACTGTGTTTAGCATTTTGAAACCTACGTATGGTTTGCTAGGCCCTGAACGTGGGGTTGGGTGTATACTCACGGGTAGCTTGCCATGCTCTCCCACACGGGGCTTATTCGGTGGAGACGACTCCTAACCGCCTCCCATATACTTCCCGTTCACTGATTGCAGGCTTTTGGTAGAATTGTGGCTTATTCGTTGGAGACGGCTCCTAACCGCCTTCCATGTACTTCCCTGTCACTTGATTTCAGGCTTTTGGCCTTGATTCGTGGAATACAATCCGCACAAGCGAGAACACATCCACACACGCATGCATAAATATGCTTAACAAATACAGAAAGTATGTGTCAAATCGGCGCAGCAAAAACAGGGACTCCATCTCCTGGATCCACCTGCGTCTCAGGGAAGCAAAGGTCGCTTTTGGACTGCGACTGACCCTCTATTCGCCACTTGGGGACGCGCCACGTAGCCTCGCGACTAACGAGCTCGAGATCCCTCACATGAGGGAGATCCGTGGGGTCTTGGTCATCATGATAAATTAAGACAGTCGCTCATAGTGCCCAATTCACACTCTTCCGTGAGTTCCAATATAATGATATTTTTCAGACATTCTTCTCTGTCGAATTATAGCGTTAAAATCTCCTATTATGACCTTGAAGAATGTATGCACCTGTCTGTAGAACTTCTATAGGTCTATATAGAAAGTTTTTACTTCGCTTTCGTCATAGCTTGATGTCGGCGCTCGTCGAAAATTGTCAAGGCCTGTATTGATCCACATCTCTTCAATCGTATACGTCCTATTCGAGCTGTTAGTTGTTCGAATGAATCGATGTCCACTGACAAACGCGTGCTGACGAGAACGCCGATGCCGCCGGCTCCTCTACTGCCGCTTGTTCCGAGCAACAGTTTTTCTCTGGTGGCACAGACGGCGTTGAATGGTTGGCGTCTTCTCGTCTCAGCCATTCCGATGACGTCGTATCTTATCCTGCTTGCACGCATTATCGAGTCTTCTATGAAAGACTCAGATGCAAGTTTGTGGGCATTGTGGATGAAGATCGTCACCTTTGTCGCTTGCGGTGTAGGCAGTTCATGAATGACTCTGAGATTTTGGCAAGCTGTCCGTACTCCAACCCATCCCTCTATGAGGGAGATCTTTGGCCATGCATAATAAAGAAGAATATGTGGGTGCAAAGGTCTTCTTTGCCGCAGATTGATCCGGAGACCTGCCACGGTGCCTATCGCCTGATCGGTATGAGATCCCTCTATAAGGAAGATCCATAGTAATCAGGTTAGCAGTTGCAATTACGTCGCTTAAAGAAGTTATGACTAATAAGCTATTTGGTAATTGTCAAAATAAAATACCGTTGCGAATTCTACGTTCATGCGCAAAAGAGCCAGGTTTATTAAGAAATACCTCTATCACCTGCAGTCCCGTTTATCGTCGAGTGACTCGAGCTGACGCCAGTAAATCCTCCATTTTTTCCTGCCGCGTGAAAGAGTTTCCTAGTGGGTTCTGCTCGCTCTAGGGATTCGTCGAGCATCATATCTTTCTTCTAGGCTCTTCGTGAAGAACTCTGACCATCGAGTCGGCGGCCTTCCTGCAGTGCGCTTGACATCTCGAGGAAACCAGTCATTAACAGCTCTTGTCCATCGGTTATCATTCATAAGAATTATGTGCTCGGCCCACCTTATCTTCGACTGTTTGCGTATAGAACGGCATCTTTGGTTTTTGATCGTTGATGCAGGTCGTATCTTCGGATCCCATCCCTTACTTGTGTGAAACGGGATACTCCTAGCATCATCCTTTCGACTGCGGGTTCGATAACGCTGAGTGATCTTTCATCCTGCTTACGCATCGACCAGGTTTCTGACGCACACGTTAGGGCAGGAAGTACCATTGAGTCAAAAAAGTGCGCACGGAGTCGAGTGTTCTTTATTTTCCTCAGTACATCCTCGTTGCTCTTGAAAGATCTCCAAGCTGCTCGTTTCCTTTTGCTCGGCTCTGGAGCTAAGTCGTTCAACATGCTAATTCCCGACCCAAAAAGATTTTTTCGAAAAGGATTTAGTACGATGAACCACATTCACACGATAATAAAGCTCATCGAAGTATCGCGAGAGTACAAAAGACCGCTCTGTCCCACTTTCATCGACATAGAGAAGGCCTTTGACTCAATTGAGATAGAAGCAGTCATGGAAGCCCTTGGTAGTCAAGGAGTCCCTACTCAGTACATAAAGATTCTTCGTGAGCTGTACAAAAATTTCACAACCAAAATTTCACCATTCTACAACGATATTAACGTTGACGTCAAAAGAGGAGTTAGTTAGGCAAAGCGATACAATTTCGCTAAAACTATTTACCGCAACACTCCAGAACGTCATGCGAACATTGGAAAGGATGTAGTGAAGAGAACAAAGAACACCCGACTATGTGCCCACCTCGATTCAACGGTTCTTCCTGCCCTAACATATGCGTCAGACACCTGGTCGTTGCTTAAGCAGGATGAAAGATCACTCAGCGTTATCGAACGCGCATTTGAAAGGACGATGCTAGTAGTAACTTCCACGACCGACTTTCTATTAACCTCGGCATTGATCAAGTAATTCTAGGATGCTAGGAGCATCCCGTTTCACAAAAGTAAGGGATGGGATCCGAAGCTCTGACCTACGTCAACGATCAAAAATCAGGGGTGCCGTTCTATACGCCAATCAGTCGAAGACAAGGTGAGCCGGACACGTAATGCTTAGGAATGATAACCGGTGGACAAGAGCCGTTAGTGACTGGGTTCCTCGGAATGTCAAACGCACCGCTGGAAGACCACCGACCCGATGGTCAGAATTCTTCACGAAGAGCCTAGAAGATAGATATGATGCTCTACAAGTCCCTAAAGCGAGCAGAACCCACTAACCTACTCTTGCGCGCGACAGAGAAAAATGGAACATTTACTGGCGGCCGCTCGAGTCACTCGACAATCAACAAGGCTACAGGTGATACAGGTGACAGATAAGCATAACTGGAGCAATCGGAGATATTCGTTCCGTTGAGCGTTAATGAGGCAAACGAAACCAATCCGTTCCTCATGAACATCGTTTTTGTTAGATTTAGTCGATGACCAATCCTTCCACATGCTTTGTCAAAGTCGGCAAGTAAACGTTCCGCTTGGCTAATGTTTGATGTTATCAGGAACATGTCATCAACAAAGCGAAGATTATGTGACTGAATACCACTATCGTGGTAGAATGGTGATATCTTGGTCGTGATATTTTTGTACAGCTCACGAAGAATCTTTGTCTACTGTGTAGGGACTCCTTGACTATCAAGGGCATCCTTTACTGCTTCTATCTCAATTGAATCAAAGGCCTTCTGTAAATCGATGAAAGTGAGACAGAGCGGTCTTTAGTACTCTCGCGATACTTCAGTGGGTCTTGTTATCGTGTTAATGTAGTTCATCGTACTACATTCCTTTCGAAATCCTGCTTGCTTCCATGGCTACCTTTCATCCAGTTTTCTGTCAATGCTCTTTAGAATGACTCGAGTGGAAAGTTTGTAGACAACAGACAGCAAACAAAGTATTAGACCTTTGTTCTAAGGTTTTCTTTAGAAACTCTTACCAGTGGACCACTTGATGGTCTTTCTGTAGTACGTTGAACATCCCGAGGAATCTATTCACTAACTCCTCTTGTCCATTGGTTGCCGTTTGCACGCATTACGTGTCCGGCGCTCCTTATCTTCGACTGTATGGCGTGTGGAAATACATCGTTGGGTTTTCATCGTTGATGTCGATCGAAACTTCGGATCCCCTGCCTTATTTTTAGTGATATGGGATACTCATAGCATCGTTCTTTCGACTGCACGTTCAATAGGGATGCGTGACCTTTCATTCTGCTTACATGATGACTCTATGCTTCACTAAGTACATGAGAACAATCTGGTAATTCTTTGAGTACGTTGTCTTCGTTTTTAAGCACTTAAGTTGTAGCCATCAAACTTTATGTAAAGCTTAGCACGTGGATTTGTTTTCCCAGAATAAGAGATACTTCCATACCAGAATAAGAGGTACTTCCAAAGTTGCTCACAAAGAATAGACCGCTTTCGGGAGGTGGAAGCAGTGGTTTTAAATCTGGAGTGCTAAAAATGAAATTGCAACAGCTATTATAGTTCAAGCGAAATAGCTGGCCATGTAGGAGGAGTTTTCTTCAAATTTTGAGGAAAGCACTAACGTAGCTCCTTCCTTTCATGGGACACTTGTACCAGGACAAGCAATCTACGGGACTTATACTCTAAAAGAAAATTTTTCTACCTATAGGCAGTACCCAGTGAAAACTATGCCTAACTACCATTGCGGAGAAGTCAACAGGATATTACGTCGTCCACATACGGCTAGACCATCCCTACTATTTCAATAGTTGTTCTTTTGTAGAAATTAAATCGTCCGTTGCTCCTTGTATGGCGTGTTTTTACTTATCTTAATAGTTTCGACTATTATTTAGATGAATTAATAGCGACGTAGGACGCTGGTTCAGATGTTGACAGTAGGAAATTGCAATGGCACTAAATACTATTCATTTTGGCCTATGCCATCATTTGTGCAACCTGCTGATGTATCATGGTCAGAATTTTCTATCCTTCAAGCGAATACTTGTAATAGTGTTTGCTTTTTATTTTCTGTTTGCAAAAATTCTTAAGACAGGGTATTATGCGAAATACAACCACAATGATGCTGAGATATTTGCAAAACTCCAGACCGCAGGTGTGAACGGTGAGGAACGAACACTCTATTCCACTTTCCGAGGGCTAACGCGTTCACCACCACGCCATGCGGGTCCTTCGTTTCGCCTGTCTCTCAGCTAGTTCTATCGATCAGTGCCATCAGCAAAAAGTGTAGTGGGCAAAAAATAAAAAGTAAGCAATGTGATTTCAACTACAACTTAACTGAATTCAATACCGAAGTGAGCTCCTCGGATCAACCCCGTTAACGGATGATTGCTGGTTGCACTGATCGAACTAACTGAGACACAGGCAAAACGAAGGACCCGCATGGTGTGGTGGTGAACGCATTAGCCCCCGGAAAGGGTAATAGCGCTCGTTCACCACTCTGACACCTGCGGTCTGGAGTTTTGCAAATACTTGTAATAATTTCTCAACCCAAGAGCTACACGCAAACATTTTCATGGATTGTACTGGAGTTTCTTCATGTTATATATGTATGTTTTACGTGATTCACCATTACATATCTGTAGTGCTGTTTCTAACCGATTCGCTTGTTCTCATCCATTATCAACAGCAGCCATCATTGAATGGTTGCTATGTTCACTCTTCCTGGAATTATTGCGCAGCATTGCTAGAGAGTTCCATAGTCTCCACCACACGCACAAATGAACAAGTTTGGCTCTAACGTAACCCATGAAAATTAGGCTTATTGGTTGGCCTTGTGGGGTCTGAAGCAGGGCCTTGTGTGCATCTTTGACTAGCACCTATACTGGGCTATCCGTGTTGCACAATATAGTGCAAACAATGCATGTTCATTTCTCATCTCCATCCTCACATCCTGAATAATATTGAAATGGCTTACCTCCTTATGTTTGATAATGAATGCTGCTGGGTGTTGAAATATGTAGTCATAGGAGGTTCATCACGCAGCAAAGTTCTTTCTTGCTGAGAAAGAGTTTAATATTTCACATGTAGAAACCTACCTAAAGTAACGCAACACCAAAAATCACCATCGGCCGAGTCGCAATTTAGGCGCAAGGCTAAAAATTCCTCTCTGTTCCCCATATATTGGTGATTCTCTGTGGTAGCCATCTAGGAAAGCTCCGGAGCACTTAGCCCCAGATCTCTGGTTAAGAAAATGTCTTGAACAACTTACCAGACGATTAGAAATTGTAGAAACAAAGATAAGGTTTTCGTGCAACTGGTTATTCAAGTGCTTAGACGTCCAATTCAATCTACAATCCTTTGTAAAAATGACAGCGCTTGCCAGAAACGACCGTATTATATCTCAGTGATATAGGAGAAAAATTCCTTGAGAACAAAGAAGTGTTGACAAATTTGCCAACTTTAATCACTCATTGAGATTTTGCTCTTCCTCGATCGTGATCCGTTTACAGATTCGAGGAGTGAATGAGTGGATGTGGGCTTTGTTTGCAAATGAACCTCACTGGCCAGCTGAAAAACAGCTAAGTAGGACGTCCACATCGCATTTCGTTATGAAGACCCATATTCCAATATCTCAAAAATATTTTCAAAAACTTCGTACCGTAACAAACGAGAAAAACTATCGAGGATTCTTGCGGAACAAACCACAATTTCATTCCAGCTAGTAAGTTATTGTTTGGCCATAATATTCCTTCCTTACCCGAGCTATGAGCCTTCCTACGTCGTCAGCAAAGGCAGTGGTCAGCTTGTCTAAAACGAAGGTAGATTTGTCACCATGGGACCACAGTCCTACCTTCGCAGTGGTGAGTCCTAAAACTGCTTTATTCTTAGCTGCAGTTCCAGACCGAAATGCTGAGTTTCGCATTTTGGGAGATCCTGTTGGGTGATGAATAGCACGTTACATCGCATTTTGACATCAAATTCAAACTTCCGCCAATTATGAGGTGCTATGCTATGGGATATACAAAACGAAGATCATTTATAAATATCATAACAACGGCCGAATGCATGGATTATTAGCCATCGCTAATTTCCGTCCAGAATTATATGAGGAAACTAATCTATTTTCTCACAAAGACTTATTCAAAGCACTCATCTTGTGTACTTTAAGGCTTAAGTAGCAACTAGTAAACAACACATTTTAATCTCCGAGCTAATTCTCTTTTCGGAGCCAATTTTATTCTCATTATGACTACGTAGTACGAGGCCCTACAGTGGTAGAAGTTTATCGATTTGGCTTGTGTCCCATGAACGTTCAACGACACCGACTTCTACGTCGGTAGCCAATCGGTTAGTTCACTCACAGTCGAAGTTAGGGCTCCTTTATTCAACGAATTCGCAAAGCAAAAGGAATGTAGTGGAATACCTCGATGTAATCTGGTTGACTAATTTATTTTTGTTCGTACAACCATACTATTTTGAATTTCGCGAACGCGATAGAAATAGTAAGAGTGGGTTTGTAAGAACGGAAGACGAAGAAGGAAATGAAAAAAAAAACGGAAGTGAATTGCAGAAAACAAGATGTGAAAGGCTCTCAGCACGTCATTAGAGAACTGTCTGGATGCACGATAATGTGTCTCCTACCGTGTCTCACTACCGCGATGACAGGAATACGGTGTTTGTTCGATTTTCAGCTACCACGAAGATTGCTAACCTGGAACTGGTAGCCAACTTCCGTTAATAAATTCCTCACAAATACATACTTTTCACTAAAATACACACCGATAAACGCTATTCTTGTTCTACTCATGGCTTCTTAGTTAAACATTTGTTCTGACTGCTTACCCTACAATTTGACTTAGCAATCTTGATCGATCAGTCACTTAAGAGTAGGAGCCAGCATTGTGCTAGGATATTACGATCACCAGTCGGACGTGCACACCAGCTAGATCAGCTATAGGAAAACAGCTTTGAAACCACGAACAGAATGGAGGAATGCTTGGGCTCAAATGGCGAGTGAAGACTTGCCACTTGAGCGTCTGCGTGTTTTCTTAGCCGTTAAATTTCGCCTACAGTATAAGGCGGTTGAGCCGACATACTTCTTTGGTCCATGGGTAAGATGTGTTCTCAACAGAACGAAATTAGTTATATTTCCCAAAAAAAAAATTGCAAAACTATTCAACCAATAATTTTGCATTCAAGTACATTCTGATTATTGGTATGGTCCAATCGATAACGCGTCGTACGAAAAATGGGGTTTTTACCATCCGCAACGCATAGTATTACAAATAATACCAACTTCTTATCTACTGCATATTACAATTGTTCACGGCGCGAAATGAAGGATACGCATGGTGTGGTGGCAAACGCGTTAGCCTACGGAAAGGTTAATAGCACGTTCATTCTTCGCCGCGGACGCTTGCTGTCCTGAGTTTTGCAAATATCTCAGCACCATCGTGATTACAAATAATTTCTATGAAGTGAAACAATGAGATCTTTTCAAACGATTTACTGATCAAAGAAAAACATCGAAAAAAAAAGAGTGAAGTGAAAAAGCACAATGTTTGAACGGCTCTGCGAGTTTGTTCTTACATTTCTCTAATACTTTAGGAAACACAAAAGTAGTCGTGAAGATGCTGGCAAACAGCGATTAACCTAGGCAGTAAAAGCAATCTGCTTGTTCCAAAGGAGTCATGAGTGCTCAGACAATAATACAAATGCACATAAAAAAGCCTTAAGTAAGTGAAGTCAGTGCAGCTCAATAACGCTAAGGATGAGTTCCTTCCCGAAAGGCGAAAACGATTTTCAGTCGAGCTAAGAAAAATCTAATTTATTCCGATCTGCACAGATGGATAAAAGAACGATTTTAAAAGAACCATCCGCAACGCATAGTATTACAAATAATACCAACTTCTTATCTACTGCATATTACAATTGTTCACGGCGCGAAATGAAGGATACGCATGGTGTGGTGGCAAACGCGTTAGCCTACGGAAAGGTTAATAGCACGTTCATTCTTCGCCGCGGACGCTTGCTGTCCTGAGTTTTGCAAATATCTCAGCACCATCGTGATTACAAATAATTTCTATGAAGTGAAACAATGAGATCTTTTCAAACGATTTACTGATCAAAGAAAAACATCGAAAAAAAAAGAGTGAAGTGAAAAAGCACAATGTTTGAACGGCTCTGCGAGTTTGTTCTTACATTTCTCTAATACTTTAGGAAACACAAAAGTAGTCGTGAAGATGCTGGCAAACAGCGATTAACCTAGGCAGTAAAAGCAATCTGCTTGTTCCAAAGGAGTCATGAGTGCCAACAAAAAGGGCGGAGATCAAGTCATCAACGAAAGTGCTCAGACAATAATACAAATGCACATAAAAAAGCCTTAAGTAAGTGAAGTCAGTGCAGCTCAATAACGCTAAGGATGAGTTCCTTCCCGAAAGGCGAAAACGATTTTCAGTCGAGCTAAGAAAAATCTAATTTATTCCGATCTGCACAGATGGATAAAAGAACGATTTTAAAAGAAGAGCCACGGAACCCTGCTTTATTACGTCCGATCACCAAGTCTTTTTCGGCAAACTCGTTATCACTTCATGCGAACCTTGACAAAATTCTTTCAGTGAATAAAAAACGTTAAGGCTTTCGCCGTTGATCAATCCCTCAGGGAAGCGCCATACATTCAACCTCATTAGACATCGTGACAGGTGATCAGATGTATATGTGACCTATAGGCTACTTCATGCTAACCTGCCGATGTATAACATCGGTTCCACTACTGCTATGCTCCCACACAAGTCTGCTACCAATCTGTGCATTCCATAACGATGGAGAGCTTGATGGGCGGTGGTGCAAGGTGGAAACAGGGACCAGGTGTGTCTTGTTGGCCACGTCTGACCACTGCACTATACATCTCCTCCCTCTTTTAATGCAATATTTCGTTATTTATATGTCGTCGACATCTATTGAAGAAGTAAAAAAGAAGTGAGATGTTGAAAGGAATGACGGAACGGCACATTCATTCCAATGCGTAGTAGAATTGTTCCAATAACGGAGAATCAACATACTTTAGAATGGCCGGTGGCCAAATAACACCTATTAGCCGGTGTGACCAGATTTCTGAAAGACGCGTTGTCATTTGACATTACCGTAACCGACATTTTCAATCCATTAACTTGACACCTAGCCACTCTAGCATCCTTACTGGTTCAACAGCAAAGACTATTACGACCAGAGCTATACACCAAAGCTTATTATAAATTAACAATTCTCACAAAATTCAATTACGCATAAGCTTTGAAATAAGTGGATAAGCGGATGTTAGACTAGCTCTAATGGCGCGCTGAACTCAGCCAGGCATGAAAACAACAGTGCATCGAGAGCAAGCCATGCCTAAACAGTCGTCGCTTTGTGACGAAAATCGTAACAATCAGACAAATTGGTCATGTTTAACATATTTAGGCACTGTACACCACAATGTACCCGAATGTAGAACGACACAGAGAATAGGAAGAAAACAAACTCTTCCTCAAAACCACTAGCTTATCCCTGGGACATTGCATTTGCGACCAATAAAATGCTAACATGGCAGATGCAATGGAGCCGAATTTCAGTGATATAACACGATTAAATCTAATGATTAAAACAACTATTTCCTTCCCCGAGTTCTTAGTAAAATCAAAATTGCACCCTAGACAAAGTATAGACATGGCATCAAATATACGACCTTTCATTGGTTTTGCGCATAGGAACGATGGCGTATAGGCTCGTCCTTTAGCCGTCGTCTACAAGACGAATCTCACCGACCCTAGCATATTTTCCACCTTATGTGGATAATGTTGCTCAAGAAGTTCCTTCCCTTGAAGTCCCATGAAACTCGCACCACTAGGCTCTTACACAGTCATAGAGGAAGTTGCCAGCATTTTGCAACGGAAAGAGGTTTACCACGTTGCGACTAGTTTTCTTCCAAAACAACTGTGACTTCTGGCATAGCTTTATTCTTAGCTCGACTTCCAGATGACCATTTCAAATTGGGAAAATAAAACTTAAAATTCTTTCAGAACGAAGAAGTTTGCGGCTAAAGAAACGATTTATCAAACGACACTGCATAAGAACAATTAATGAGAAAACAGTGAGTGGAATAATAGGTTAACGAAATACAGTGAACCTTAATCCAAATATCAAGCAACCACTTCAGCGCTATCTTTGCAAGGTCCATGAACAACGCTTTTTAGTCCATCCTTCCTTTCAGTGTACTAATGTTTACCTGAAAAATTCTAATATCTGATTTTGTAAAAAAAAACCATTAAAGCTACTGAACGACTTCTCAGAGCTGAAAAAAAATGTAGGAAAACAACTATGGAGGCCAATTATTTGCATCGCCACTGTTAATGAGAGGCAATATCCTGCTTTCCAGAATTATCAATTCAAAGATAAAGGGGGAAACTGCTTTCCTTAACGTTTTTTACAGCAACGCCCAATAAACATTAAGCACAACGGATCTGATCCGAAAATAATGGCTAGTTTGAAATCTAAACTGACACACTTCAGTTTACATTAAACTTTACTGATAACAGCACAATAAATTAGAACCTACAGATATTTGCCTACAAAAAAACACTTCCTCTATTGTATCAAGAAAAAACTCTTTATTTTATCTTATGAACCCATGAAATTTTTCTAGATGAAGGGTTGCATTAGTAGCATGGTAGCATGAACGAAATTTTATAAGCAGGATTCCGCCTTGCAAGACACAATGGTGCTCCCAAATCTATTCCTAGCGCTTATTTTTGCATCACCTGCAATGAAAACCTCGAAAGGTTAAAGTTTGTTTCCAACTTTTTGAAAATTTCAACCCTCAGAAAGACTTGAAATTAAAGGGATCTTCTATAAAAACACCATAGAACAGGTAGTGCAGTGGTAGCAATGCCGTTAATTACGCGAACGATCGAACCCACCCAAGGCCTGGTTAGTCCCGGGCATGGTTCACTAAACACCACACTCCTCCGGGTTGGAAAATTGCCACCAGATTTGTCTCGGAATAGGTTACTCTCTACAATCCCATTTATTCTAGGGTTCCATGGACAAACCGATTCGACCAGCATTCAAAATCAGCCAAACGAAGCGGCAGCTACTTGAGAATTGTTTTTTTCTAAACATGAAATGTTCAAAGACCTTTGTGGATGACTAATTCAAGGGAACGAAATGAATGCAAGAAATGGTAGAATCAGCACAGTAGATATGAAAAAGACTAGTGTAAATAAGAAAACAAATATATGCACACTTAAAACGGCATGTAAAATTTTCATCTATAAAACTACGAAGGCACGAACTCCCCTAATACTCTAAAAATTAGATTCAATTGTTGAGAACCCAGTCTCCATCGTTATGTGTTAAAGAATTTATTTCCCCAATGAAGAACTCTCTAAAAACGGATCCTCTTACCTATTCATCTAGTCAAAGAAACTTACACAGCTTTCGAACTCTAATTTCTCCGATCACCAGTATTACCAAAAATGTATCACTATTGCTAATCAGCTTGAAATTTCGGAATTCAACTATTTAAACGCAATTGATCTACGACAAAACCATGAAGATACTGAGATATTTGAGAACTCCGGACTGCCGGTGTCCGCGGTGGGAAACACATGTGCTACTACCCTTTCCGAGGGCTAACGCGTTCACCATGCGTGTCCTTCGTTTCGCCCGTTTCTGTCGTGTTATTGAGTTATAGGTGCAATAAGCAATTACCCCTAAACGGGATTGACCTGAGCAGCACATATAGGCATTGAGCACAGTTAAGTTGAAGCTGTGGTATAAATCACAATGAAGTAGTTATTATTTACTGCCTATTAGGCAGCAAATAAAAAGTACTACAATGACCTAGGATAAATAGGAGGAGTGACGAAAACTATTACGACGGACCTTGTCCTTAGTAATGGTATATACTACTACACCCCATCCAGATGCAGCGTCTCTCTCTAAGCAAGCAAGCATTGACTGAGCGGTGGCTTCGAACAACTCTTCAGGGTTCATATTTTCTCTCCAGAAGCCTAAATCTTTTTCTTTAAGAAAAACGAGACAATGGTTACCTTACAATTGCGGAATTAGCGATATCCTATTCTAAAAACGACGAAAAAAATTGAAAAGCGAAAAAAAAAACTGACTTTCACATACACCAAGCAGATATTCCTGTCCTGTACCAACAGCAACAAAATCATCAGGAGAAGCAATACATCCGATCGTATCCATACCACAAATATACGGCTTGTTAGTGACCGGATCTAATCCAGCAACCAGAGGTTCAGTGAAAAATGAACCGAAGCGATGTTGATAAGCAAGATTCGAGATCATTGTAGCCAAAACCTATACACCTAGTTCTACAAATTAACATCGGCACTGAAAAAAAAACACTTGCAAAACATGCAAATGATAACCAGACACCAACCGCTGGCTTTATTTTTCGGTTTTCTCGCAATTCGTACAACGTTTTCCTGAAGGTAATTTTCTCTAACACTGTTTTCGCGTCCGAATTGAAACCAGCAAGTCCCACGTATACCTTGTCCGCAATTTTATGAACCTAAACATTCTTTAACATACCGAAGCAGTTCAAAACACCGACGTATAACTGCTGGTATAAAATAGAAAGCGTTTCAATTATGCTGTTTTTAATTCCCACGACCGACTTTCTATCAGGCTCGGCAATGATCAAGTAATTCTTTATATTCTTGTTGAGCAAACGCGGGAGATTTCAATCACATTGAACACAGAATGGATTCATTGCATACTCACCGCTTTCTATGAGTCCTCCACTAGATATGTGCTATTTTTATATCATGGATTTTAAGCTCGACTGTCCATTTGCAAGGAATAGCGATCCTTTTATGGAGTCACCTTTATGTAATGAAAAAGCAGACTATGAAACCAAGAAAAGGATATAAATTAAAACAGTGGCGGCTATACCGCTGAACAATTTCTAATATATTGCAGGATTTCATCGATTTCTTCGATCAGTTCGTCATCTTGCATCCTTGTATTCACGACGGGATTCGGATTTGCGGATAGTTCAAGCTACCAGTTGCGTACTACTTCATTAACGTCGTTAAATAGTAGCAGAGTTTAGAACAGACGTGCTAGAGTGCCCTTGGGTGTTCACAAGGCCCAGATGGAACCTTTACTAAGCAAGTCGTGTGTAAATTTCCTGTCTCCAGAGGAACAGGATGCTTTGTTTGACTTAGTCAGGTTCCAATAACTATGCATTTTTGTACGAATAGCTAGAAGGATGTCCCGTTCCAGACAAGTAAAGAGAGTGACAAAATTCATTGTGTTGTTAAATCACAGACGTTGTGAATGACTACAAAACGAGAGCCATGATGGTTAGCGATAGAACCAGACTTGTAAGAAAGAACATTAGCGATAACCTAAGTATACAAGATTTTGGCAACTCAGGTGCGCAGTTACGGTGACACTCATGCGAGAGCTGAAATAAACATGTCTTATGAACGGTGATGAAAATTGCGATTGCGATGAGTGCAGTGAATGAGACTATACAACTGTCTAATGAGGAACTACCAAGTCTGCGATTATTCTCACAAGAAGCAAGGAAGAAGCAAAGAAAACGGCAGAAAAGAAATCACATGATATACGAGGGATGTTCACATCAGATTGGATGGTAGTCGAAATCGAGATCAACAACCCTAAAGAGCCATCGAGCAAGAATAGTCGCTCCAGTAACCTTGGAGGAACCCAAGGAAGACCCAAGAAAACTAAATTAGAAGGAAATCCCCTAGGTACTACTACAAATACTCCAAACAAGCCAAAATTGATGTCACATCTAAGAATAGTGGTACCACCGATGCATTCCACGAATTTGAAAAACACCCAGTGTTACTATGTAAGGTGTTAGACAAATGAGTAAGAAACTTAACTTCTTTTGATCCACAGCCACCGTAGTCATTTGCTCTCCTATCCTCAAGTCTGAAGCAATACAAACGCATCTAGAAACAACACTTCATATTTTTAGCTGAAAGTCAGATAAGAGAACACAGTCATCCATCATTATACGATTCTATAGAGAATCTTAACGATGTTGCAATGCTTCAGGAAATATCCACATTACAAGGGATCAACCTATCCACTTTTGGTCACGACAATGCACTCAGATATATTTAGTGCTATATACGAAACCGTAAACAATAATACACCTATTGTGGTACGAAAACATTATTAAACAGGGTAAAATGAAAAAAAAAAAACCAGAACCTGAAAGATTAACTTCCCTTGTAGGCACCTATTGATAAAATATGAAATGAATCCACCCATACTTAAATTTCATAACTTCTTTGCAGCTGGTTCAAAAGGTATACCTTACTTGTATACTTCGATGGCCTATCTTCACCGGTTATTCGAGCCCCGGCATAATCATCATTCTTTGGAGTTTTGCTTGTTTCACTATTATGGTTCCAGGGAGTCTCGAGATCAGCCTAGCCAAAATCTGCCCCAGGTCGCCGCCACCACATGCATTCGCCGCTCACATATCCTAGGGGACACAGGGACATTTGCCACCATGTAACAAGTGTGATATCAGGACGGTGATGGATCGTGGCATTGTATTACTCTTAGCTGGGCTTCCTGATGGGAATGCCGGACTCCTCAGCTTAGAACACCCTGCTGAGATGAATCCATCCCCCGAATGTACACCGCAGCCCGACACCCTGGAACACCTCTCATCTACGATGAAGCGGTACGCCGTTGGAAATTAAAAGTATATCAACTGATTAAAATGAACTGAAAGATTCTTAACGGCTTTGCATTACCGTGACTATTTTGTTATTTCCCGCAAACCGTTGTTAAAATCACTGTTACTTCAGAAACTACTTTCATCTCGTTCTTGTAAGTATGACTTCATAACTCTACTCTTTCTAATACAACGATGAGAAGATAATCTCAAAAGTTGAAACACGGGTCAGATTGAACCACGATTACTCCTGTTGGAAGCCCGTGCATTATACACTGCATCACCGAAGTCCTTGTTTTGCGTTTCTCCCAACTAGTTTTCTTTTCTATTTTTTCAGTTATCATCCATACCCTTTTAAGATCTTTCGAGACGAAAACAAACAGCTGAAAAGGCACACATACTCATTTCCTGCCATGGCGAGGATAGTTCCTCCATTATAGCTCATAATACTCATGGTGATGGACTGGTTCGTAACTGGCTCTGTATACACCTTAACATCAACTTATGTTCAGGAAAACAATAAACAATACACCGTCTACGAACACGAAACGACGCAAAATTCGACGGATACCATCCATTTATCAAACGACAAACGGTGACGTCATTGCGGAAGGAAGAACAAAAGCAATTGTACAATAAAAATATTCTTATTACTGTGATGGAATAATAAATGATTGAATGCAAAACACATCGAACTTCAATTACTACACATACATTTACAAAGAACTCAACAGCATTTCTCCAAATGTACAAATGATGACAACTAATCATCGCTACCCAACCATGTCCGTCCATTAACCGTAATAGTTCCGCAACTACACCAAATGACTGGGCAAATGAACTACTGCACTGCTCATAGGGGTTCATTGAACAACACGCTTGTAAACTTCTTCAACTCAGCGACAGAGCTCAGTATGAAGTTAAACAACGGAATAAACATAACCAAAAATTATGTGGCTAAAGTATGTCACGATAAAAACGAACTGTGGAACAGATCACTTCTGAAGCGATTCGTAGGCATTGTGCGTTTCAAGTGTTCTTCAAAACTTCAAAATGTCGTACTAGCAAGCGAATCTTTTCATATGCACGCAGCAAGTCTCAATGGTCCCTGGGGAACATTAGCAAAATCATAACAAGAAAAAGGCATAGCGGACTATGCCAACTAGCTACTTTAAAAGGACAGCGATGACAGTCATATACTTAACGGTAGAATTACAACGGCTGCGCTTCAAAGTCGTAATATTATTCCATGCTTAAATTACAACTTTTTAGAATTGTCTCACTATACAATACTTATCAAAAAAAAAGAAGCGAAAGGTAGGACAAAAAGAAGCGAAAGGTAGACAACTTCTGTTTTCATAACAACGACGTAGTTCTTCTTCCTCCACATCAGAACACAGCCACAGTCCTCCGAGCAGAAAACACAGCTACGGAACCATACGTGGAGCAGGCGGTGCGCATTTCTTAATATTTGGCGGTTCTGAGTGTGTCCACTTACGTGTCCGTGGGTGACGTTCGTGTAAGTGCATTTCACTGTGCCGTCGAGGACGTCGTGCACCTGAAAAAACTAGTCGCTTCAATCTGGACAATTGGGAGTAGAATTAGAAGCAATTAAAGTAGACCCTGGAAAAACACATATGTTTACATTATATATATATATATATACGAGTATACACTCTACTCACGGAATAAGTTGAGCGATGTATTCCGAAATATAATTGACAGAATAAATATCTAGTTGGGAAGCGAATCTGTGGCCTTCGAAACCCATCTCACCTCCGAGACCCAGGCGAACACAGATCCATACAGAAACATTGATGGGCTGGTCGTATCGCGAGAAAAACAGGCGAATGATGACTAATGAATGAAAAGAACTATCGAGTGGACTTCATGATCATAAAGGCGTCTCCTAGGCCGACCACCTACACTTTAGGCAAACATCTTCGTAACCCAAGTTTATCAGTTCTACTCTCAGCTACAGTTTTTTTACAGGTCAACATATTAGACTCGAAACCGCTCGAATAAAAGCACCACCATGAACAGCGATTGCAAGCGAAGGAAAGGAATGACAAATGTGGTGGTGTTCGCACATGCAGACGGACCGACCAAGCATCCAAGCACAAGTACATGCATATTTATCGAAACAATCTGTATCGGACAATAATTCAATGGTAAAGGTGCGAACAGCCATCATATGTAAAGAGAGCTATAGCTTATCTTACACCACTCATATGTAGCATGAGAGTTCGCGACTCGATCCTGATCAAGGCCTTCTCCGTACGAAGAGTGAATACAATCGTTGGGATAAGAATACGCTGTTATTGTCGAAGGACAAAGAACTTCTTCCTCAATTTGTCTGGCAGATTAATGAAGAACTGATCAAAGTCTATGAACTTCTCATAGAAGGCCATAACAATTATGTATGGGCATCATGGAAGGATAACTCGAAAGTGATTATATTGTAATACACCTAACGTACACCTAACGTGTGTATTAACAAGTACTACCGTTGCTTAAAAAGCACCAGCTCAAACAGATGTCATCAGAACCTTAAATATTCAGCTATCACTGATTAAAAATGATATGACAGTTAACACTTCCCACTAAGACAAAAAATTAATAAGGTAAACTCCAAGGTCACACAATACACGGTCGATATCTTTCAAGCCGAAAGATGAGCAATCTCTACCTCGACCAATCCCCACATAAAAAGCGTTACTACAAGGCGACATGACTTCGCTGAAGGTGTTCACCAGCACTGCAGTGGATAATGAAATGGCTTGATTGAAATAAAAAGGTCATACGCAAATTCATATCGAATATTATTTGCTTATGACATCTTCATTTCATGAAGGGATACCAATGAAGTAGACACAACAATCAAGAAGTCAGATGATCTAGGAAAACGATAGAAACAGCATAGCTTTTGGAGAATTTTCATTAATTCCCTGGATCTCACTTCATAATAAGTGATAAAATAAAAAATAAATAGAGGAAATGAATGATTCCTCGGGTTTAGAAATCACACACACTGCTCACCTGGTCTGTTTAATGAAAATGGAACAAGATGAAGAAATGGCTTAACATATAAACACACAAAAAGTAGACTAGCATCGGCAACGGTCGCGCCTCCCAGAGTAGCCACTAATTGATGGACCCAAAACTCCTTGTTTATTCGATCAAGAAGCTTCTTACGATCAAGAGGCGTCTAGGCTATGCTACCCAGTTGACGCGAATATTAACACTTCAACCACGCCGAAAATTTCACGAACTTTTCGCAGAGCTCTTAACCGATAAAGCGAAAGGATAGAGAATTAAGCATTTAACGTCAACCAATATCCTAGGACGATGTCGCATACTCGACACAAATACACATCGCAGAGCCGACTGAAAGCGTACTTTATCAAAACACTGACCTGCTTTGGCTTACCGACCTGTCATCTCAGTGTTCTTATCTTTGAAGACAAACCCGGTCCAAACTTGCTAACACTGGAAAGATAAGGAATAAGCGAAGGCTAAGGTAGCGCAATGGTCATACAGCGAACAGTCCAAACTACATGCACTATAAGAACAGCTTAATAAACCCCAAAAGGATGTAGGTGTCTTTCAAAAAATACACCGATCAGATTGGCCTGATGTGTTTGTAGGGAATACTAATTAGCTGTGTTCGCACCAGCAAATGTTGGTAGATTGCCGCAATCGTAGAGATCCTGTCCAAGAATATAAGGCCTTACCCCACTCCTTCCCTGGTCAATGAAGCCCGCGATTCCACCAGAGTCGCGCAATTGGTATCAAACCTGTTTGAGAAACTCCTTCGGTATATTAAGACCTGCAAATGCATGCACTGAAGAACTAGCAACGCTAAATCAACGTCGTCACAGGATTCCTGGCAGAATCCACTTGGTCACTACTCAAAGAAATTCATAAAAGCCGAAATTCTCAACCATTAATTCGATCCAGACACAAATCGAAAAACTTTCGTAGACGATGGACGCGAAGAAATAAGCTGAATGAATTTACTGCTGGGATCAACAAAATATGTGGTATGGTCACGTAAAAATGTTGCATCACGGGATGAGAATTCGAACACGGCACCACATTCAAGCAGACTATAACCATAATTGGTAATAGCGACAGAAGGAAACGAATGGAAACCGCTACTTAGGAAGACCAGCTGGGAAGATTTGTACATATGAATGTACATATATCTACATTTATATATGCATATACATATGTGTATATATACATACGTATATAAATATTCGTATCACATTAATATAGAGACAAAAGGGAAGAGATCAACAGACAAAGTGGATAAATAAAGGAAAGGAAGAGTAAAATAAGTAAGGCCTCACGATCGATAATGGCGCCAGTTGTTTCAATACTAACGCCACGACCTTGTTGACGCTCGTATGCTTCCAAACGTTGCCATGCCTAGGAATTGTAAGAAAATAATTAAAACAGCAATATCTTAAAATGAAACTACTTCAACCTTACTATCATACCTGGGGATCACAAAGACTCTTCAAACGCCTGGTGATCTTCTCCCTCATAAAAGATACAGAGTGATCGAACCATGGATACAATTCATTCCAGCGAATACCTTGTTGCAACATCTAACATTGAAAAAATGAATTTAGTTCACAGAATGCATCTCTAGGCACAAAAGAAAACCTTTTCAGTTGGTGGCCTGGTTAAAAATGCTTCGGCAAATTGCAGAAGGTAAAGTCCACAGTCAACGTAGTTTTCCTGGTGCGGAACACCTTGAGGATATAATGCACCGATACGCGTTCGATCGAGGTAAACCTCGCGAGAAGAACCGTGCTTGTCCGCTAATTCGCATTCGAGATAGTCTCTCAAAATATCGAGCACACATTTCCTTAAAAAAAAGAATAGAAAATATTCCCCTGAAAAAAGGAACTTCTGAGATATTCTTAACTGATGATAAAAATGGAAAGGCATAAGAGCAAAATCAAAACTCAATGCTAAGAAAGAAAAAAAATACAGAAGTAGATTGTCGCTGAATTTTCGACACTTTTTTCTACGGAGTAGTAAGAGCAGTATGTAACCTTTCTTTAATAAGTTTTCACGAGGTTGATAAAAATTTTTATTCGACTGTTTCGACGTATTCGTCTTCATCATAGCAGACGATCCGACTTGTTGGTACAAAGTTGTTTGTCTTCTCAATGTTGCTTCTTCGTCTTCGTATCAAGTCGGATCTCAGTGGAGCAAAAATCGGTTTTGAAATATTGCCATGCTTTATACTAGCTGACAATGATACCCACTTTTGCAGGGTGGATTGTGCAGGAAAAACAAGTCGTTATCGCTGGATAATCACTGTTAACAACATTCATCGCCCTGTATAAAAGAACATCGCCGGGTGAGACTGCCTCATTCGAGGCATGCTCCACTAAAGAAGATGCTACTCAATATGAAGACGAAAAATCTACTTTGAGAAGACGAACAACTGCGGACCATCGACTCCGATTATCGGCTCTGATGAAGGCGAAAACGTCGAAACGTTAACCAGATAAAAACTATTTATCATCCTCATGTAAGCTTATCAAAGAAAGATTACATATTGATCTGTCATACAGAGGCTAAAGGAAAATCGGTTTTGAAATAGTAACAACAAGGTTTTCAAAACATTTCAACTTAACCTCTTCACATCATGAGGATCTGGTAACGAGTCCAGAACTACAGCAAAAGTATCAGGATTGATCCTAAACGACCCTCGCTTTCGAGCTTGTTCAACATCCTCTGATCGCTTTGTAACTACAGCCAATGAAGGTTTCACGATGATTACGAGATACCTGTAAATCCTCATTGAAAAATGATAGAACAGAATTTAAAAATACAGAAAACATTATAGAAATTTTATGGTCAAACATAAACTTTTTCGATTCAGTGTTTTATACCACATTGTGAAGGGGTGCATGTAACGCAGTGGTCAAAGACGTCCTGCTAAACACATGGGAACGAACCCAGCGCCCCAGGCTCGCCAAGCCTTTCATCCTGCAAATTGGTACCGGACTTGTCTGAGAGGATAACAGCACTAGCTCGAGATACATTGGTATCCTACCACGAGTCATTGTGAAGGCCAGATATGTGTTCAATCACCTCTAAACGATGCTTAATAGAGTAAAATATATGGCGTATACCTCACGGAACGATCAACGCCAACGGCTTTATCCGTTTTTTTTATTATACCGTATGGTTCAAATAACACGCATAAAACAACTACGAGATTAAATCAACACAAATGAGAAGTAGGAAAGGTAGACGAGGAACCTACATTACGAAGAATCTCCAATAAAAGGTATCCAAAGAGATGAAGTATGATCAAGTAATATGACAAAAAATCTAGGTTTCAGAGCTTACGCTAAAAAACTAACGAAAATGTAAAGCTATAATAAGGAATATATTGTAAAAGAAAATCGCAAATGTAACAAACCAGTGCATTTCATCATTAATTGGCAGAACAAGGTAATCCATGTTAAAAATATCCACTTTCTTTGTCCACGTCTTCATGTTAGCAAAGTTTCGTTTTATCTGAAATAAGCACATTACCGGCTAAGACTAGCTAAAGGTAGACGTAGCAACATACCCACTCAAAGCGACCAATAGAACTACGCTGGTTCTTGTTCAAAATTGATATTGAAGGCTGCTTATCCGTCAGCTTTTTATAGAAAAACGAATTGAATACAAAAACCTTGTCCCGACTGGAATAGCCATATTGATCAAAGGTAATGCTTTTATAGACCATGAAAAAAAACCTACTACTCCTGGCGTACAAGTCTAGCGCAAATGTATTTCAGGTAGAACTCTATGATATTGTCGTTTAGCATTTCTCCATGAGCCAAAACCCGTAAATCTCCAAAGTGAACTGAAAACTTCTCAATTACAATCGTTTAGAGTTAAAATGTAATACGTAATTAGCTTAAGCCTAAAGGCAACCTAACTCCAGGAAAAAAAAACGGAAAAACAAGTGAAGCGAAGCGTATGTAGGTTAACTTACGTGAAACGGCACCACTCTCGCCAGGTGGAAAGACCAAGAGGACCTCATCAGGAATAAAGCCATCTATTCGCAACCGCTTCTCAGGCGGTTCATTAGTACGCCGACTAATTACTCCATTCTCACCTACTTCGTAAGAATTCGCTGACGACGCAGCTTCCGTTTCGGATATCTATGTAGCACGTTGATTAGTCACTGCTCTTATTTACTGTCATTTTATACATAATACCTCAACGTCGTCGTCAATAGCAATTGTTTCCACTTCTTTCCTTAAACGAGTACTCGAACGCACTGGCCGCCTTCCAGGAGAGAAGGTAGTAGGTCCAGTTCCAAAATTCATCATTCTGTCGGCGTTTATTTGATTCACCAGTAGTACTCTTGAGTCCTGCAAAATAAATAAATGAAGCTGCGAAAATTAATAGAGAAAGCCACAAAATGAGAGATAAAATAAACGGTCGACAGACGCCACTTACTTTAGGACTGTCAGGAACAAATTGGGCTAAAAGCGATGACTGTTGGCCTGTAGGCGTTACTTGGTAAACTACTGGAGATCCTTGCTCTGACTGCATGATCACATGCTGAGTGCGAAGTGCAGCACCTAACGTCGTTGTACCTCCAACGTATGGTGAGTGCGTAGGTTGAACTTTGACTACTGTTCCCTGCTGTACAGGATGCCACTGTGTTGACTGTACTGGTTCTGGAGATTGCTGGACAATGAACTGCTCATTATCTTCGACAATACATCGCTGTAACATAACAGTTCAAAGAATTACTGCCTTGAAGGTCTTATCTCATGGAAAAATTTGATATGAGGAGATAGAATGCGCGATATAAAAAATTTTAGATGATGCGTTAGAAGCAGAAAAATGTTCTTCAAAGAGGCAAAACTGCAGTAAATCGCAAACTTACCGAAGCATTGCCGGCAATGTTTCGACTGTGCATTGGAACAACATGAGCGACATGCTGTTTTGCGGCATCTAACTGCACAAACTCAAAGTCCTGAAAGCTTTCCTTTTTAAATGGCAAACTGAAATCTCAACAAATACTAAAACAGTATCTGGATTGGTTTCTACAAAGTCAAAACCTAACATTTACATACTGATGGTCGTACTTTTCTCCATGTGCATTAATTGACAGGTCAGTGATGCAGCTACTAAAAAATAACTTGCTCACACGCATGGATTCTGTTCAATCACTTATAGCTCCTTACAATCAACCTAATGTACTAAAAAAGAAAAGAATACTTACTGCGGATAAGAATTTTCGAAGGCATTTTGTGGACTTCCTCTCAACCTTGTATTCAATTCTGAAACTTGGTCAGTTTCTTCCGCTATAGATGGATGGTGCCTACTGAGAAATTTCGGGATCCCTAAAGATTTCGGAATTTCTGTAAACAACAAATTATGAGGTAGGAGATACACGTACTGAGGCGAGGCACGTGGATCGGACGTGGCTCTGGAGGTCTACATCGGTACGGCACCGTATCCGCATCACTATCACAGTTTTCAAATAAATGAATTGACCGAAGCAGTTCAAACCACTGCTGGGTAGTGGATCGAACTAAAACATGGCGATGAACACACGACATGGAATGCACAACCAATACTTTGCTGACGAAACTAACTAGATTACGAGAAATGTCAACTATGGAAGAAACTGGACTCTCTACTTGTACTCTTATACCTTCTCACTACTTTACCCAGTGAATACAAACCAACAACCTTAGAAACCCAACAATCCATATTCCCTTTCCAGGATATATTGAAATTATGACCATAGAATGCACGAGACTACTGTCGATATGGTCTTTATATCCATCCGCTTTATTTTTATTTTTGAAAGCGTCCCAAATATTATAACAATAGTTCATCACTGGTTACCCAGAGTCATTTCCAATAAGGCAATACACCGCCTTGTATCAAATATAAAAAAATGCCATAAATTTTCATTTCCTGCCTAATATTTTTTAACGCTGACGAGTGATTGCTGATAGCATCTATAGGTCGCCAACACGGCTGAGAAACAGGCGACGAGGAGGACTCGCATGGTGTGGTGGTCAACGCGTTAGCTCCGGAAGGGTTAATAGCGTGTCCGATCCCCACCTCAGACACCAGCGGCCCGAAGTTTTGCAAATATCTCAACATCATTATGATTATAAAAGAAAACGTTGCATAAAAGGTGTCCGCTGTAATGACGACGGAACAGTCATAGAACAGCAGACTAGAGAAACGACGAAAGCAAAAAAATACTAATGCGAACACTAACCAAAGAAATTAGCAGAATTGGTTAAAGCGGGTGCGCAACTATTCTTCACAGCTAGACGTTGCTCTTTCGCTAGCAGATCCTTGTCACGGACGAACCGAACCTAAAATCAGAACCCAAATAACTTCGCGAGACTATAAGTTATGACAGAAAACGAACCCAAACATTAAGACGATCGCAGAGCTCATCGATTCCGCCATAACAGGGTTCAACTGGGTCACCATGTTGCATGAAAAAATGGTCCTTATAGGGGCGCAGAACAAAAATCAGTGTCCTGAAGACGTATTTCCTAACACTTCATCGAACTGTTCGTTGTAGTAAAACTGGCCGAAAAAACTGTTACTTGAAAGCTAAATCGCCGCTTTCTCCGAACCCTCCCATGATATGCTCAATTTTCTCTCGAGTGCCAAGTCGCGCAGGCAAAGCCCTGGCAGCAAAGTCGGAGAGATGGAAAGCAATAGATGGCTTACTACCACTACTCAGCATCTGAAATGTTAAATTTAAGCACCCGATTTTAAAATTACGAGAAAAAATGAGCATCGACTGCCATTTTCTTAAAACGAATGCATAAGTATTAAACAGATAGTACGATATCTAACATGAGATTTCGACTTAGGAGAAGAAAAAAACAACAAACCAAAACCCTTTCGATGTGAACAAACGGTATTTCTACGACGCTCCTTTCGCCAGTCGTAGTATAAAGATGGGCTACCATGAACCCGCGGTTCTAAATAATATCACTAAGTAGACATCTAGTATAAATAGCTAGGTTCACATAAACAGGTGCTCAACAACTTTAACAAACCCTTGTTCCGCTTGTACGAAATGTTACACCTCCACCACGAAGAGGATGCTTTAAATCCACAGGACCGTGAAGAACTTGCAGTGAGGAGAACTGTAATAGATGTGTATCTTTCAAAAGAACAAAGGATTAATAAGTACACTTACGCTAAAGAAGTTGGCACTATCCCGAATTGGTTCGAAATGGGTCATCCTCTCGAGCTTTACGCCGACAATGAAAGGAAAGACGGAAACATTAAAGCAGGAGTCCTCCAGACAGAACCACAAACTTTCAGGACCTTAATGAATGGTCATCAATAGCTGTAGCCAAGAAGAAAAGAGAATTCCGCTCGAGATCTCATGCAGTTCAAAGCCTCTTTGGGAGTGTCAGGTTTCGACACTAGAGAAAAGCGTCCCAATCGCAATCTCTTCCATTGTGGCCTTTAAAGCAGCAAATTTGAATGCAAGCGCGATTTCCGCCGCTCCAATGCGATCGCGGGTCTGTTGCCAAGATCGATCGGTTGCTTGCAAGCTTCATATGGGAACGAATTAGCTTTATGTCTTGCTATTGTTAACCTTAGAAACACGGACACAGGTGGCGCAGTGGTTTAAGGTGCCATTTGTTGTACCACAGTCATTGGTTCAGTTTTTCGTCCTAATCAAACAAGCTTGTATTACTCCGATTTCAGCGGAAAGCTTGCAGAGCTTGAGAGAACTGAATTTGCAGGTGATTCTTGCTACTATCGTTTTCTCCAAAGGCGCGTGTGGCGCAGTGGTCGGAGACCCCTGGCGATATACACAAAAGATAGGTCCCCACGTCGCTGGCCTACCAAGCCTTCCATTCCTCAGGGATCGGCCTGCAAATTGGTACCAGTTTTGTCTGGAAGGATAGCAGCACTGGGTTGATATATCGGTAGGCCACCATGAGTCATTGTAAACGCCAGATATGCATTCAATCACCTTCAAACGATGCTTAGTGAAGTCGAATGCATAGAGCATCCCTAAGGGATTGATCAGCACCGAGAGCTTTATCCTTTATCGTCTTCTTCACAGCTGTAATGACTCAAGTGTGCACAACTGATTCCTACGATGTTAGCCTTCATATCATTGAGTTGATCATCGAGTACCAATGGATGAGCTAACTTCGCCCGGCACTGTTGGCTTCTGCCAGTACCTCTATAGGCGAAATGTGCATTCATTTACTTCGACTATTCTTATCGGAGTCGAATCTCTAGCGCTTACCATATGGATTGGTGAACGTTTAATGTTTTATCCTTCGTCTTTCCCTGGAGGCTAATACATCGGTGTTTATACCTGGAAACAGTGCTCATATATTATGACCTTTTTCAAATCTGTCTTGCACAACTCGTCATTTACATCTACTGTCTGGATCACAGCACTTTTTGTATTCGACTCGTCTTCTTGCATTCATTCGCGGAGGTCTTCCAACTCTTTACGTGTGGGCCTGGTTACTGTTTGAGGATTTTCCTTTCTTTATGAATGCCCTTGAATGCTGGTTGAGTCGAATCTCCTTGAAGTCCTGGGATATCCGGGCTAGAGGTTTCCACTCAGATTGCACTAAATGATCTGTTCCAGACAAGTCTGGTAGGCATTTCTCGACCTCTGACGACTACGAAGCTAGGTGTGTCTGAGGTGAGCTCGAACCAGCACTGTGGTCCCGATGAACGGTATCATCTCCATTGAGCGCTAGCCACACTCTCTTACAATGATTTTTACGGTATTAGCTAACTTTTGATTAGTCAATGATTTTATTGTTTCGTGTGGTTTCTCGACTACTTTATTTAGACTCCTTCCTGATGACAACGTTGGTTTTCGCATATACTTTACTTATGTTGGAATGCCAAAGAATTTTTGAGGAATTTCATAAATTGTAATCGAGTTTGAGAAGTGTTCTGAAGTGAATAGTGAGACAAAGATGCTTGACAGACGGAGTTAGCAATGATCGATTGATGAAGAGCTTATTATTAATTATGGTAGCATATTGCACCTCCGGGGTTAGGTGCTTACCGTCACGTTCCCGTGTTTAGAACTGCAATATAGAGCTGATGCTTTTGTCTTTCCGCAATTAACCTAACGAGAAGTTCGACCCTTTCTTTCGCAATACAAGTGCCCATCTAGGTATGAACTTATAAAACTAAAATGATGAAGGAGAACTATTCCAGTTGTCGAAGGGAAAATGTAAACATATGGCTGGAAATGGGCGCGTGTGGTGCGGTGGTCGGAGGCAAGCGTCCTACGACACACACATGGGATCGATCCGCGTGGCTCACCAAGCCTTCCATTCCTCTAGGGTCGACAAATTGGTACTGGACTTGTCTGGGAGGGTACCAGCACTGGCTCGATACATCGGCAGGCCACCACAAATCATTGTAAAGGCCAGATATGCATTCAATCACCTCCATACGATGCTTACTAAAATCGAATGCATGGCGCACCCCTCAGAGATTGAAATCTTGCTCTGAATCAGTATAATTTGTGAAAATGTGTCGTTCAAGTATTTAAAGATTACAGAGAATTTATCTAACTAGCAAATACATTCTATAAGTCGATAGAGACAGCATTGTCTTAACGCCACTAGATATGGCATCTTGTAGCCAGCCGTAACAACACCAGTCACGCTATTGGTACGTCCCATTGCTTGGGGACCAGACCGTGCGACCTAAGCCTTAACCCTACGACCGACACTACTTGCTTGGACGAAGCGACGCCTACTATAATAGTCATTTAGCCTCTGACGACGCCTTGGAGATCGCCGTTACCATTCCATCATCATTTCCCCTCCCGCTTAATCTTTTCCTACAAATTTTTTCTTTCCTTCATTTGCTTAGCTTGTAATGATATTAACTATAAGCTTTAGATCCTGGATTGCTAATACCTTATTGTTATCGTCGATTCACATGTGATCACTTTGTGCTGTTAACATAAGTTAAACACTTTCATTGCTCACAGGCACTTTACAAGCAATTCTTCACTCTTACTCACTCCCGCAAACACTGTTCGTACTCTTGCGCTTTGAACCGTTACATTGGTCCATAAACTATTGTTGATGCATTTTATTAGGTAAAAAATTCACTGAACCAGCTCACATGTAATTTGTTGTACATGCATTGCAAATCTCACTGCATCGCTGTGTAAATAGTGTGTGCATACTGTAGATGTTTAATTACCCAAGTCTGAGGTACTTTACAAGCAATTCTTCGCTCTTACTCACTCTCGCGAACACTCTTCGTACTCTTGCGCTGTGAGCCGTTACATTGACTAGGCGGTGGCGTCGGTCGTAGGGTCGAGGCTTGGGTCGCGGGGTCTGGTCCCTAAGCAATGGGGCTTACCAATAGCGTGTCTGGTGTTGTAACCGCTGGCTACATGATGCCATATCTAGTGGCGTGGTGGCAATGCTGTCTCTATCGACTTATAGAATGTATTTGTTAGTTAGATAGAGAATTCTCTATTTAATAGAGGAATTCTCTATGGTCCCCACCACTGCAGGAGTGGGCTTTGAGACAGAAGTTTTCTAGTTGAATAGTGTTGGTGCTTTCATGTCCGCATGTCTGTTGTTCAGTCGCTGTCGTTAATTAACGGGATCGTCCTTGAACGTGTTTCTCCAGTTAATAGACGCGTTAATTTTGTGTTGGAGATGTTTTCGTAGGAGTTTTGCTTTAATTCGATGTTTTATTTCAATAAGCAGACATGGGGTTGTTATTATAGAATTTATTGGAATACAATAGCTGACGTTTCGGCGGTTTCGCCTTCTTCAGAGCCTGGAAAGTTCAAATTGAGATGCGATCTACTCAGCCAAACACTTTTATAACACTAGCAGATAAAATTTAACAAATAAATTTGTATTCGTATAAGAAACAGCTTCATTTCAACACCTACCGTTTATTTCTTGTAAAGTTAGTTTGTGGATAACAGCCGCACAGACTACTACATGGGCGAGGACTGTTCCTGCTTCAGTTCACTTCATTAGCCTGAGGTATGGCGCCAGGTCACGCGTGATGACAAGACACTCCTCCTTGCGGCTCATTTTTTGGATTTTTGGGATTGATCCAAAACGCTTCAAGAGTTCTACGCGCTGATGTTTTCGATTCGTGCGTGAGGATAGTGAGCCAGTTTCGAGGATTCTTCCCTTTGCTCTCTACCTGTGCACACGTTGGCGGCGGTTCCAAACATATTTCTTATAAGCGCTCTTTTAGGGTGTGAGGAAGGAGAGGAGGGGTAATGAACCAGTATATTATCACTGCTTGGCTTTCGATACCATTTTGTGATGTAGCCGTTTCTGGATAGGTCGACTTGAACGTTTACGAATGGAAGCCAGTTTTCTTTCGGTTTTTCACCGGTGAAAATGGAAATTTGCCCTAACGGTAGAGACGGTGATTGCATGACCTCGGGTAGAGTCTACCTGATCTCATGTAAAGCATGCGGGGACGAATACGTTGGCGAAACGGGTAGCCCGCTCTGCGTCTGCATAAAATAACACCTATGCGGCAAATCTAAATTAAAACCAAACCCTCCACTAGGCGCTCATAGGATGCAGGAACATAACGGAGAAAATTTCAAAGTAGGAGTCACTATCCTCACGCACGAATCAAAAGGATCAACCCGTAAAACTGTTGAAGCGTTTTGGATTAATTTCAAAAATCCTAAAATGAACCGCTAGGAGGAGTATCTTGTCATAACGCGTGACCTGGCGCCATACCTCGGGCTATTCCAATAACCTGACACAGACACAGTCCTCGCTCATGTAGTACTCTGTGCGGCTGCTATCCACCAATTAACTTTACAAGAAATAAACGGTAGGTGTTTAAATGAAGCTGTTTCTTATGCGAATACAAATTTATTTGTTAAGTTTTATCTGCTAGTGTTATGAAAGTGTTTGGCTGAGTAGATCGCATCTCAATTTGACCTTTGCATGCTCTGAAGAAGGCTTTAATTCGGGATGTGTTGATTGCCCAGTGGATTAGAGGGTTGGGGGATTTGTCTCTTGTTCGCCAACTATACGTGGAATGCTCGACCTTGTATGAATTCGCCACGCAGGACTTTTTTGCCGTAACTGCCGTGGACAATCTCTAGTTTGGGCTGTAACAGTTTATAACAATAACAAAAGTACAATAATAATATATAATATGTGGTGAACCATGTAAGAGGGGCGGGTGTGGCGCAGTAGTTGGAGGTGCCACAGCGACACGCACGTGTTATGCGCCCATGGCCCTTCCATCCTTCCATCCCTCCGGGGTCGGCAAATTAGTACTGGACTTGTCTTGTCTGGGAGGATAGCAGCACTGGCTCGATGCATCGGCAGGCCACCGCGAGTCATTGTAAAGGCCAGATATGCATTCAATCACCTCCAACGATACTTAATGAAGTCGAATGCATGGCGCATCCCTCAGGGATTGATCAATGCCGAGAGCTTTATCCTTTATCCTTTAATATGTGGTGACAGGTGGTTAACTGGATATATACGATTGAGATGAGGACAAGTGATGCAAAAGAAGGAAGCTGGGCACTGGAGGATTGGAGGACCGACACTGGCGGATCGGAGGACAGCCACTCGTGGATTAGAGGACAGGTACTGGTCGATTGGGAGGCAGACTCTGTGTTAAAGGAGAACAGGCACTGTCGGAAAGGAGACTCGGCACTGCTCGTGATGACTAATAGTGTTCCTTGTATTCTGTCTGTAATGGGTGGAGTTTTACAGAGGAGGTTAGAGACACTGCTCAAAGAGAGGTTGTGTACTTTTTCAGCTAATACAATTTCTTGCACAAAGAGTTCGTGAAGGGCATACACGAGCTCACACAGAAAGTGCATCGGATCTGCCGATTGCTTTGAAAGTACATGCAGCTGGCGGCAGCTTATTCAGCGTCCCAATCAACGAACAAGGAAGAGCAGAGAGATAAGGAAGTTACAGTATTTCTTTCTAGCCCAGCTGCGAGGCAAATGTTTGAAACGGTAGTTGAGAGACAATTTACAGAACATGCGAGGATAGATGTGTAACGATTACAAGTAAAACAGTTATTGTAGAAGATATAAGGTAACATAGAAATAGGAACTATTTAAGGAATAGTTATCATACGGGATGATTTTTCGGTTCATGTTCTTCCTCGACTTGTGGAGGACAGGTACTGGTCGATTGGGAGGCAGACTCTGTGTTAAAGGAGAACAGGCACTGTCGGAAAGGAGACTCGGCACTGCTCGTGATGACTAATAGTGTTCCTTGTATTCTGTCTGTAATGGGTGGAGTTTTACAGAGGAGGTTAGAGACACTGCTCAAAGAGAGGTTGTGTACTTTTTCAGCTAATACAATTTCTTGCACAAAGAGTTCGTGAAGGGCATACACGAGCTCACACAGAAAGTGCATCGGATCTGCCGATTGCTTTGAAAGTACATGCAGCTGGCGGCAGCTTATTCAGCGTCCCAATCAACGAACAAGGAAGAGCAGAGAGATAAGGAAGTTACAGTATTTCTTTCTAGCCCAGCTGCGAGGCAAATGTTTGAAACGGTAGTTGAGAGACAATTTACAGAACATGCGAGGATAGATGTGTAACGATTACAAGTAAAACAGTTATTGTAGAAGATATAAGGTAACATAGAAATAGGAACTATTTAAGGAATAGTTATCATACGGGATGATTTTTCGGTTCATGTTCTTCCTCGACTTGTGTGAAATGGATTCGTTGTGAATTTATCGGTACGTTGTTGTCGCGTGGTCGAGGTCGGAGATTATAGCGTTGATTTGTAATTTCAACTGCGCTTGGCGGATCTTGAGTCGACGACCCCATCTCTCCATTTTTCTTCATCGAGCAGAGGAATTTTTTATTCACAAAGATCTCGACAGTATTTCTATGTGCTTTCACCCTTTCCACTGCATCCGGAATCCTCATCCTTCGATATCAACTCTGTACTGCATTTATGCAAGCAAGAATGATTACCATTCGTTTCATACATTTAGCAGCGAAATATTGGTGCCATCAACTTTCCATCTTTCCTTTGCAGAAGCTTCTAGGTGTTACAAAGAAAGCTTCTAAAAGTTATTTTTCCATTAAGGAATGCTTGATCAATAGCGGTTTTCCTTCGAATCCTCATGATATATTTATGGTATTAGTGAAAATAGAGTGCAACTGTTTTTCTTCTTTATACCTAAGACTACAGTTTTTTTTCTATTTTGGAGCTAAAAGCAATCTTTGAGCAAAGAAGGCATTGGTTTGGTCCAGAAAAAGGTGAGGCTACACACATCGACGTCGAACTGATTCCACCTTCTTGTTCATAAAATCATTCTCTGCATAAGTCGTAGGACTTCAAGATTCCCACGTTCAGCAGTGATGGTGTTTCCTCTTGAAAAAGACTTCTCATGAAAAGAAGATCCGTGAAGAATAGCTGTGTAAAATTCGCCTTCTCCATTGTAACATCGTCATCCAAGATTTTCAATTTTGTATTGTTTTTCTGTGTTTCTGTTCCTATCTCGGCATTTGAATCGCTCCTAATAAATTTATAGCAGTGTTTCCAGTTACGTAGGCGTGCGTCGAGGGTTTCACAAAACGTGACGAGTTCTGTCTGTATCATCATCAGTGGGTTTTGTTGAGGGACCTTCAGTTAAACTAATCTTCTTGAAATCAGAATGTAGGAGGGAAAATCCATGAAAAATGGAAGAAAGGGCTTTAAACAGGAAGTCTTTTCTTTTTCTATTCTTCTGGTTCTTACAAGACGAAACTTTCTTTTCTTCTGATTCTGCCAAGACGAGTTTTTGACTTTCTAGAGTTCATAAAATGGTACCTCATTTTCGTTAATGGTATTTCGAACACCAATCCAACTGAATAGAAGGACTTCGCTTAGCAGAACACTACGACATACGTTTCCGCAGTGTTTTTGTTTGTGGTTCTCGCGCTTGCGCTGGAAATTTCAAAAATTTACACTGTTTCAGTATTTCTCAAGTACTTGGATAGTGGACACTGGGACGGCCCGTCCTCACTAGTTGTACGGTCTCCAGGAGAATCTCCATTTTTCAGTTTTTCCCATTTTTGGAGACTTGCCGATTAAGCCATTGTGTTTCCCTGGGATACCGAAATCAGCCTGACCAAAGTCTGCCCCATTTTTCCCAAGTACAGCCTTCCATTAACCTTGGCACTGATCAATAATTCGCTGTTTTCTTGACAAGCTCATACGAGGCTGTTACTTGCATCTTACTCACAGAAAAGTCGACTTTCGGATGATTTTACCTTCCCCAGAGCCTGAAAAGGTCGAGTCGACCGTAGACCTTTTCCACGTTTTCCATAGTTCGTTGGTAGTTTAAACAACCAGTACGTTGACGAGTGGATTAATCCTGGATGAAGAAAGCTTAGTAAATAAGTACAGCTGGTCGTGATTCTCGGTTAGATGTTTCATTTCAATAAGCAGATACGAGGTTGTTATTATAGGATTTTATTAGGATACAATAGCTGACGTTTCGGCGGTTGCGCCTTCTTCAGAGCCGTTTATTTCTGATCAGAACCGTCCTC
Source organism: Angiostrongylus cantonensis (assembly GCA_009735665.1). Taxonomy (NCBI): domain Eukaryota; kingdom Metazoa; phylum Nematoda; class Chromadorea; order Rhabditida; family Metastrongylidae; genus Angiostrongylus; species Angiostrongylus cantonensis. The sequence continues at coordinate 294,440 of MQTX01000190.1, read as the reverse complement.
GCCCATGTAGTACTCTGTGCGGCTGCTATCCACAAACTAATTTAACAAGAAATAAACGGTTCTGAAGAAGGCGAAACCGCCGCAGCGTCAGCTATTGTATCCCAATAGATTCTATAATAGCAACCTCTTTTTTGCTTATTGAAATAAAACATCGAATTATCAATCAATGCCGAGGTTAATAGAAAGTCGGTCTTGGATATTCTCAGTTAGAGTTCATAAAATGCCGTTTCAGTTTGAGAACTGAGGTGGTCTTTGGATTCTGAAAGACAAAGAATTTTTGCAGTATTTAGAACATTTAGAGACAAGCGAAACGAAAGACCCGCATAGTGTGGTGGTGAACGTGTTAAACCCCGGAAACGGAAATAGCGCGTTCATTCACCACCGCAGACACCTGCGGTCCGGAGTTTTGCAAATATCTCAGCATCAATGTGATTATAACGGTTTTATACATTTTTGGCCTCAGTCATCATAAAAGCCGTATTTTAACCATTTCTTGACGACTTTTTTCGTGCCAGCCCAGCCAGTTTGTTCTTTTTCGTTGCTACAGTATAGCATAGAGGGTTATATAACACCGCACGTGAAAAGAAGATAGGGCTTGTAGAAAACCATTCCACTTTTAATACCTGATGCCATTGAGGAACTCGACCAGAAAAAAATGGTTGCATCAGAAGTAGTACCCTGCCATGAAAAATATAATAGGTAGTAAATAAAAAGTTAACATTAGAACATTTATTTGAGTGAACAAACTTGAGTTTAGCTACCTGTTCTTTCACGTGCAGGACCGTGTTGATATGACGCATTTCAAGCATTTACACCACTCATGTTCTATGAATATTGACGTCTCACCTTTGTTATGCAATCTGCTACTCGCCTAAGAGCGAACACCCCAGGTCATGAGCCATCAACGTGTGCATTCACTTTGTACACGTCCTTTCTAAGATTCTTGCATTCTGTTGCTGTTCATTTCACCTATTCTTGTAAGTGAAATGACGAACACTTCTATTCTCTATTTCGAATGCGTGTCTCTCTAAATATCGAAAACGGATATTTCTCGGAAATCGAAACTGTATTACCTCTGCTGTGTCAATCAAGTGAGTGCAAAATTTCATATCTGTGACTTGGTTGATAACTTGCTTGAGAGACTTGCATGTGGTTCACACTTCGTTCGGTCTTTCTTCGGTGTCTTCGCCAAACTCTGAATCGTCTCCGTTTGACACCGCGGCTGTAGCCAAGGTGTGGTCTCAATAAATGAGGAACTGTCGTTCTCGATTCGTGTTCCATAGTGCCCGATACCGTTCAGGTATTAGGTTTTCCTATCTTTTGCCTACTTTTTTCCATTACGTTGTTGGACCGTTATCTATCTTAGTTTCATTATCCTTTCTTTTAAAAAGTGTATAGACAGTTGGAACTGCTGGTTCTCAAAGCAATAGAGTCAATCAAGCAAGCAATACATACGTATATCCTCTGTCTCGAAATCCCACGACCTTAATACCACCTGCAGCGCTAGTGAATAGCAAGGATGAGTTGGTCTTGTCTTGTTGGACAGTTCAACGTTATAAGTAATAGAGAACGATAGAAGGAATAAATTGCAGCAGAGGAGCTGGTAGCGTACCTTGGAGAATTATTACGGATCCGGATCATTCTTTCCCTCGTGACCTATAGTGTATGGTCGTACATTGAACCGCTGTGAAACACTGAATATGCTATGTTATATAAGAATATAATAAGTTCTGCAAATGTCTCAATATATCATCACTGTATTTTTCAAACCGACTGTCATTTAACATCGGCGCTGATAATCTATACTTTTTGGATTATTAAGCTAACAATTTCCCAACGGTTTACTGCCTCATCGTGGTTGGAAAGTGTTCCTGTGTGTCGGACTGCGATGTACAGCAGAGGGATTCGTCCCCTCGCCATGGTCTCCCAAGCTGAGAAAGAGTCCGGCGTTTCCATCAGGAAGCCTAGCTAAGAGTAAACCAATACGAGGATTCACCGCCCTCCTGGTATTAAAGTCGCATGGCAGTAAATCTCCTCCTGATCCACAAAGGCTGTGACTACCTGTCGCGGTGACGATGTGGGGCAAATTTTGGCCAGGCTGTCCTCGCGATTCCAGCGAACCACAATGGCTTAACCAGCAAATCTCCAAATCGACTTTTACAAAATGGATTGTTCGGAAAAACAAGTGGTTATCACCGGACAATTAACGCTATTGATAACCACCGTCCTTTATAAAACAGCATCGCCGAGTAGATATGGCTATTTCTAGAGGAGAGGTGCTCCACTGAGGAAAATCTCGATGTTTAACGAAGACGCTATCTCGAGAACACGACCAACTGTGGAGCATCGACACGGATCTTCGGCTCTGAAGAAGGCTAAGACATCGAAACGTTATCAGAAAATAAGCATTATTTATGAACCTCGTATAAGCTTATCAAAGAAAGGATATTTGCCGTTTTGTTTTTTGTACCTACCAGTTATTTGGTGGATACTACCCCCACAGATCCTTCCATGGGTGAAAAATGTACCTGGCCCAGGTCAGAAATCAGTCAGCTATGGCGCCAGCTAACTCATGATCACAAAGGGCTCATATCTTCATTTTTGAATTTTTGGAATTTCTCCAAAAGGATTCAGGACATCTACACGCCCTTGTTTTATATCTCCATGCCCAGATAGTGACTTTTATTTCAAAATCTTCGTTATACATTTGTGTCGTGTGCCTAGTGGGGTATTTTGTTCCACTTTCATTTGTCCAACTAGGTTCTACTTTGTAATGATTCAGAGTGGTCTATCTATTTCGCCTATGTATTCGTCTCCATACCACACACACACACACACACACACACACACACACACACACACAAAGGAAGCTGTTTGAAACATGTTTTTCATACAAATTACGCAATTTTGTGTCATACCCAGACGGTCATTAAAGCGATTGAGAATTAGCCGACGTTTTAGAGCGTTCGGTGGTGTTTCAGTCACTCCTATCAAATTCGCCAAACCAGTCCTTTTTAAGTAACGTTTTATATCTGCACTTATTTCGTTTGAAATGAAGGCCAGTATAAACCGGACTTTATTCTCGTTCGAATTATCTGTTCGGAGCCCAGTTTTTCTTCTACACATCCCTGAGAAGCTAAAGTTTCGTAGCCATTTGAAAAAGCGTCCTTTTTGTGTGAAGGATGTGAGGAGACGTCCCGAACCAGTGTACCTTTGTTACATGGCCTTTGGTACCATTTCGTGATGAAGCCGTTTTCAGATAGGTTCATTTGTATGAATGGAAATGAAAGCCAGTTTTTCTATGGTTTCTTTCGGGTGAATGTTATGTATCTTAACTGTTGGGTTAGCAATTCAAAATATTTGTCTGTCTTTTCCTTTGTTTGTTAAATGACAAAACAGTAATCGATACACCTACCCTAAAGTAGTAGTTGAAGATCGAGTATGGGAGCTTTAACTTTAAATATGACCGCAGTGGCAAAGATTGACGCCTATAACTAACCTTTTCATTTGTACGAAATACTTTGCAAACCATGTGAAGATTGCGCGATTTAGGCAGTTCTTTAAGATGGCCATGAGCTATCGAATCGAGAAGCAATATATGTTCGTTGCTTCTTCGTGATGCATAAGGAAGTCGCGGATGACTTGCATTACGGAGTGATTCGACAAGTTTATGGAAAGGCAATAACATCAAAGGCCTCCATCACGTAAGCGCTGTTACGACACGCAATACGTAGACGATCCAAGAAGTTTTCGTGAGGTACGGTGACTTCATAAGATATGTTTCAACAACTGGACGAGAATTAGGTTTATAAACCATGCTATTCTATCCGTGAGCCCGTATACATAGCTGATTATGCGCTAAACTTTAAATGTTCTGACCTTAAACTATTAAGGTTGAGTAGAACTAAGAACAGCCATAGATACTAGATTTTTCGTTTTAATGAGTGCAAACCGACACTTTAACTACTAGAGCACTTCTGGAGGGACTGCTTCGATTATTGGCTTAAGATGTTCGCTGCCAACTGATGATTGGCAACCGTGACCATCTTCTTCATTCAAACTCACATCTCAGACAGGAAACGATAAGAGCAGTCTCTGCATTATGCGTTCCGAAGCCCAACATTGGCCCATGCTTTCATGACATTTCCATTTGCTGGCGTTGATGTCCAAGTTTGAACTCATGAGTGAAAACGATGCGTCTAAGCTTTAAGAGCATCGTTAAATCTAGTGTAGAACTATTGAAAACTAGATTTCAGAAAGGACGTGTTCTCTTGCAAAAGTTAAACACGAAACCACTTTGAAAGGTGCATAACAATAATCCTCCTAACGGTTTACCGCCTCATCATGCCTGGGAGGTTTTCCAGGGTGTCGGGTTGCGATGTACAGCACGAGGATTCATCCCCCTGCAGTCTCTCATGCTGAGAACGAGTCCTGCTTTTCCATCTTGAAGCCTAGCTAAGAGTAAACCAATACAGGTTCGACCACCGTCCTTGTCTCAAACTATATTCTAGGTGTAGAACTTTGGTTCACATTGTTTTATCTATAAGGATGCTGTTTGTCAGCGTGGTTGTATCGCAAAGTGATTTCAGATAGCAAACAGCGAGTTCAATTTCCTTGAGAAATGAGAGTGTCTATTTGTGAAATCTAAATATCAACTCTAATTGAGGGTGAACATGGTCGCTAAAGGGTATAAGCAGAACCTTCTTCGACACATTTTGTACGATTCGGCCATCATCTACTGAATTAGAGCATGTTCACTTGTTGAGATTAGGCCAGATTTGTTAACTGCAGTGAAATTCTGATTAAAATGAATCCCGTATTTAGATGCCTAGGGAATGTAGCTTGAGGATTTTCAAAGACGGATACAATTCGATGTCCTTATTCAATGTTGTTTGCTTCTCACACGAGAAAATTTTTTTTTAAAAGTTCTATACTAGTGAAGAAACCATCGACGAAAGTGATAACGAAGACAATTACAAAGACGTTGAGGTGCGCTTCGAACCTGCGTTTAACCTTTCTCGGAGCTCTCCAGATTACTCCCATTTATGGGTAGTTGCTGATGGCACTGTTAGGATAACAAATCATTTACTGGTATAAATACAATTATAATTTTTAACATGTAAAAAATAGATTTTCTATATAAGAAAATGTTTCGGATGCACAGATGAACGCCGTTGACCAATTCTCGGGTAATGAACAGCGTCGTCGCAGTGTTGAACCACTGAAGTTCGCGGAGAGTGGCCCATGATTGGCAAACGTCGATAGTCTGAAAGGAAGTCTGTGTAGTTCTACATCTCATAAAAATTCAAATGTCCACAGATATCTACTAGTGAGTTACCACTAGCCGGGTGTGCCCGAGATTGTCTGACGGAAACTCCGATATAGGATGGAACTGAGAAAGTGTGGTCAAACGCACACTGATAACGATCTCATTCTTGTTAGAACAAGCGTCTACACTCAAGGAATGGATTGCTTTGGGAAGTTTGTTGGTACCTGCCTTCGAAAACACTAAAGATAAGGTAATCTCCTCTCCTTACTCTTTTCACACCTTAAGAGTTTTCGATAAAGATGTATTAGGTAGGACAACTGTCGGAAGCCTGCAAATGTAAAAGGGCCATCCTAGAGTTCCTCTATCCGAGGCGACTGTTATGACGATTTCCATATATGACTGAACTATTGCGAAATCAGAAATCTCTGTTCCAGATCTCCAATCACCTGTCACCTTTCATCCCGGCGATGGTCAACTGTCTCGAGAAGGCGCTAACAAATCTTTCCGTTTTCTCTGTTGCGTGTAAGAGTAGCCCAGTGGGTTCTACTCGCTGTAGGGATTCGTTAGCTCGTTGAGCACCATAGCTTTCTTCTAGGGTTTTCGTGATGAACCTTAGCCAGTGGATCGGTGTTCTTCTTGCAGTATGTTTCAGTCACTAGCGGTCCTGTCCATAGGATGTCGTTAATATGTATTACAGGTCCCACCCATCTTATGTTCTACTGTTTGGCATATAGAACAGCAACTTTGGTTTTTATCGTTGACGCAGGTCCAAGTTTCGGATCCCTTCCCAGACTTGTGTGTCGCAGGATACTTCTACCACCGTCCTTTTGACTGCGCTTTCAATAATGCTGAGTGACCTTTCATCTCGCTTACGCAGCGACCAGGTTTCTCACGCATTCATTAAGGCAAGAGAAATCGTGGAGTCGAAAAGGGGGCCACGGAGTAGGATGTATTTTGTTTTTTTTTCATTACATCTTCGACGATCTTGATAGCTCAAGGCGTTCGTTCCCTTCTGCTCAGCTCTGGATTCGTTCATCATTTTGATTTCCCGATCTACACAGACGTAACAGGAGCATTCGGAGACATTGGTTCCATTGACCGTAAATAGGGCATTCGTAACCAATTCGTTCCTCATGAACATCGTTTTTGTCAGATTTAATCGAAGACGAATTTTTTCATAAGCTTCTTCAAACTCGGCTAGCGTTCGTCGCTTGACTAATGTTTGCTGTTATAAGAACAATGTCATCAGGGAAGCGAAGACGGTGTAATTGCCGACCATAGATTATCACTCCCATTTCGTCTCATTCAAGTAGTAGCGTGACGTTCCCGAGGGTGACGGTAAATAATTTTGGCGAGATGGTATCGTCTTGCCTAGCCCCTCTTTTAGCATCGATGTTAATACGGTTACAGAATGGTGATATCTTGCTTGTGAAATTTTTATACAACTCATGAATGTGAAACAGAGTGGTTTCTTGTACTTTTGTGGGATTTCAGTGAACTTTGTTATCGCGTGGATGTGGTCCATCGTCCTAAATCCTTTTCGAAATCCTGCTTCCTTACATGGCTGTCCTTCATCCAATTTTCTGTCAATCCTGTTTAGGATGACTTATGTGAAAAGTTTGTGGACGACGGGTAGCAAGCAAATAGTGGGGTGATTGGGTGATAGTTGCCGATAACGTGGAGATCACCCTTGTTGAACAATAACACCATCTTGCTGGTCTTCCTTCCACTGAGTAGAGCCCTTGCATTCAGACAGGTAACGTGTGAAGAGCTCAGCTAGTGTGTTTATGAGAACTGGCGGAACGTTCTCCAGGTGTTCTGATCCTATCCTGTCCGGATCTGGTGCTGTTCGATTTTTCACCGACGAAATAGCGTGTCGGATTTCGGAAGGGAGAACCGGTGATACAACATATCCATTCTTTTTTATTTCATATGACGGGAGGTGGACGTGACTATCGAAGAGATCTGAATAGTATTCGTGAATGATTTTCTCTATTGCCTTTCTGGACGCTGTTATTATTCCGTCTGGGCGTCGGAGTGCAATCATCTTTGGTTTAGTAATTAGCGAAGCTTCGGTGGGCTTTTCGAATGCTTTACTTAGCCTCTGCAGCTTCAACGATTACAGCTGCTCTTCTTTCTTTAATATCTTTTTTATCACCTGTCTGCATTGTTTTACAAGTTCAGACGTTAGGTCGCGGTTGTCTGCACCTTGTGCGATTCCACGCTGGCGTATCAGCTCGAGTGCTTCTGGAGACAGAGTTCTCTCGATGTCTTTCGAAGTCTCAGCTTCCATTGCGCTAACGTGAAGATGTTCAATGAATGTGTTTCATTGATATTGAAAATGAGTCGACGTATAAACGACCAAGATTGTCAAAGCTGGTATTGATCCACATCTTAATCGTAAACGTCCTATTCGGGTTGTAAGTTGTTCGAATGAATCGATGTTTATTGACAAAATCGTTTTGACGAGAACGCCGATGCCGCTGGCTCTTCTACTGCCGCTTGTTCCGCGCAACAGTTCTTCTCTGGTGGCACAGACAGCAATGAATGGTTGGCGTCTTCTCGTCTCTGCCATTCCGATGGCGTCGTACCACGCCCTGTTTGCTTGAATGATCGAGTCTTCTATGAAAGACTCAGATGCAAGTTTGTGTGCATTGTGGATGAAGATCATCACCTTTTTCGTTTGCGATGTAGGCAGTTTAGAATGACTCTGAAATTTGGCAAGCTGTCCGTACTCCAACCCAACGCTGCCCAATCGAGGCTCCTTTGGGGTCGTGGGAACGAGGCCCGTTTATTCTACTGTGTTCAGCTCTTTAATCTACATTCATTTTGGTCTGCAGTGCAAGTTATCAAACTGGCTCGCCATTTTGAAGCCGTTACGAGGCTCATGTTGGTGTCAAATTACTGTTGAGCGCAACGCTTTTTAAAGCACAGTAAAAGAAGATCCTAGTGGCACTAGAACAGCTGACTGAAGTTAAACAGTCTAGCAACAACATATATAACACCTATGGGCCTAAGTATAGCTCAATCTGCTTGCTGGTTTTTCTATAAACTCGTCAGTGAAGTCGTTCTGGATAGAACTGACAGAACGATAGGCGAAGGATAAGTTTTCGAAAAAGGTTCAACACGATGGTTCACATCCAGTAGATAACTAGGGTGACTGAGGTTTCGTGAAAGTGCTATTTTCGTTATGTCTTACTTTCTTCTATTTGAAGAAATTTATTTGTTATGAGGGAAGCGGTCGTGGAAGGTTTAGAGCTTCCACAACCGGAAAGTTGTAAAATGCAATGAAATGTGGTCTGTCTTCATGTATCTTGTGAGGATTGCAGTACTTTTTTTACTCCTTTCATTTCTTCCACCCTTATTCCACGCCTTACTGGATTTTATGTGCTGGAGCGGGTTCCACTGCTGCTTGAAGTTTTTCTTTTCCTAATAAATTGGAGATCCACCTTATGTCGATGATGAGCGAACAGGACGCTTCTTCACAGACTTGCTCAAATTCATCAAAATGACATGCGGCGTTATGGTAGGGTCTCTTGCATGTGTACCCTTAGCAACTGTATTCCGTTGATCCACCCTATATACACATATAGGCATGGGTATGTAGTGGCATGAGTATATAGGGTATCTGGGCATGGGTATATAGGCATAGGTGTAACAGAAAGACCGTCGATCTAGTGATCAGCATTGTCCACAAAGATGTTTTTTTTTATAAATATGGACCAATTCGGGTCCCTTAGGCCAACTCCAGGACTCAACAGGTGCGAATATAGTCATTATATGACCTCACACGAATTGCCCAACAATCGATGGGAGCACAGTTGGCAAAGCATATAAAACTGTGGTGTTATCTGTGAGTTAGATGTGACTGCATGCAGCAGAGCCTTTTAGGATTCCACTCGTCAAAGCAGCGCTTCTAATTTTATTCATCTTATCGTAAGTCGTTTCCTTACGAATGATCAGTCAGTGGATTTTCAATATGATTGAATATCGGTCGGAACATTCATTGCTGTAAACTCTACTGTTGCCTTTGTAGTTATCTGGAAAATTTTGGATCACCGAAGACCAATTTCAATCATGACCCGATAGCTAGACGAAAACTCGTGCAAGTATTATCAAAACGAGGGCTGAAATTTTTGTGGAAATCCACCTTAATCCACTTTTTTGTTTAAAAAATAGAGTTTATGAATGCCGTAATATATAGCTGTTTGTAAAATAGTATACTTAACTTTTTGCAATTGTTGTGTCGCCGCTACACTTCCCCGACGAATTGGTAAAATCTCACCAGCTCCTCCGATTAAAAAATCTCGTCCGATGTTACCAAATGCGATAGATCTCCTAAATGTTTTGCATTCAATCAATTTCAATTAATATCTTGAGGAAATTTATCGCTATCTATGAGAAGAAGAGTTTGATAGGAGGCCATCTGTAGTCGATTTCAATGTGGTGTTACGGAACCCTGACGCTATAGGCGTCAATGACTTCCTGCAATCGAATTTCCCATCAGTTTCGACGTCAACAAACACATTTTTAGCTCCTCTGTTGGAACTGGGTAGTCTTTGCCTCATAGATTTGCTTTCTGTCTCTCTTTACTGCTGAAAACGGGGTTAGATGGGTGCATTTTTGAATACAATGCAGACGGTTATATGTAGAAACTATGTTATCATTTTATTCATTAGGCTGCCGTTTCCGATATAAATACATGAAGAAGTTGGTGTGATTTAATTAGACCATGGTCCCAAATTAATGCGTAGGTGGTGAATTTGGTGCTGTTCTTTACCAAATAGTGTAACTCTTGGAGTCTGAAACAGAACAAAATCCTCCGCTTTTCTGCACTTTTGAACAAAATGTAATAAATCTGAACCTGAAGATGAAACGGAGAGAGTTTTACTATGATTCAAATTCACCTCGAAGGGACAGTATTATTAAATGAAGTAGAGGAGTTTGAACGAAGCTGTAGACGTCGTGTCTATAAGAAATGATTAAGATCTTTGACAACTGCCAAATTCACTACTTACTGCAATGCTTCCACTTCTGTCCAAACGAATATGAAGAGGTACAACGGACATTCTTCGTATATGACTTACAGATTTGCCGCTTTTTGGATCGCCACCATTCGCCGGTACTTCCTTAAATTTTTTAAACATTTACTGAACCATTATTTCGACTGCAGCATCAGCTTAATTAGGTTCGATGCCGATATGGGCTCCCATATCAATTCCGTTGACAGGTGACTGCTAATGGCACTGGTAGACAGGTAATTGAAACTGAGAGAAACGCACATCGAGGGCGTACGTGCTGCAGTGTGTAATGCGCGAGCCCCCGGAAAGGGAAGTCGTCGTTTGATTTGGCCTGGAGTCAAGGTTTTGCGAATATCTCAGCATTGTTGTGGTTGATTTATTGAATCACTTGATTTCTGTTCCTAATGATTGCCTTGAGAAATAGCGCGTCTAGCACCAGTTGTACCTGAAACTTTTATGTATTTTCACCTAGGAATAATGTTTGTTGGACAGAATTCGTGCACAAAGCGTAAAAATATTTCAGAAACCAAGTTTCCTTTAATCTCGGTCTGACTAGTCAACATGGATTCTTCCACTGATAAGCTAATACGAGGTTGATAAACGATGCGGAGCAGCCTATTGATTGATCTGACCATTTAGTCAATATGGATATTCTGGAGGGAAATGGTTCGTTTCTTTGTCAAATTATGTCATATAGCAATTTGAACCTCTTTCGGCGTTTCCTCAACGATCACGACGCTCTGTCTTCGTTCGTTTTCCTCTTCCATCATAGCATCCATGAACTGCTTCTGCCGTTCAGTATTCGCAATGCCCCACACTGATTTAAATAAGTAGATGAAGATTTCTAGCAGCGTTATCTGAAATATTTTTCAATTTCTTCTGCTGATTTAAACACCCTCCAAACGGTTTATCGCCGCATCGTGGCTGGAAGGTTTTCCTGGGTACTGGTATGCGATGTGCAGGAGGGGATTTTTCCTCCAAACAGGGTCTCCCAAGCTGAGATGGAGTCCAACGTTTCCACCAGGAAGCCCAGCTAACAGTAAACCAGTAGCAGGATCCACCAGCGTCCTGCTATCAAACTAGTCACATGGTGGTAAGTTTCCATCTGATTCATAAGGGCGGCGGGCCACTGCATGTCATAGTGACGACCTGGGGCACACTTTGCCTAGGCTGACCTCGGAACCCTAGAGAACCGCAATCGCTAAACCAGCAACACTCCGAAAAGATGGAAATTGTGCTTGGGCCCGTACAACCACTGAAGACAGCCCGACATCCAGGTGCCAAAGTAAGTAAAATTTCAACGCCTGAGTGGAGAATTTATTCGTTAGTATCTGAAGTAATTTTCCGTCCTCCCTCTAGATTTAGGATCGTCTCAGCATAAGATTGTTCTTCAAAAGTTTTCATTTTTGAGAAACTATAAGAGTAATAATAGACTGGAATGTAGTAATACGTCATCTATAGTTATATAAGTGGTAAGAGCGGCGTCATACGAAATTAATTTGTCGCACTTCAATGAAAAAAGATGGAAGCGAACGAAATCACAAACTGTACTCATGCCGAGGAATAATCCCATACTGCCGGCGATACTTGAGAGAAGATCAGCCGTTTGTAACTGTTTCTGTTGTTCATGTCTCTCGTAAGCAATACTCCTCATGAAGATGTTTACCACCGAGATGTTGTTCCTGTGTGAAAACCACAATTACGAACGGATGCGCACTTCATTTTACGATATCCGACTAGCGTAATATTCAATGTGCTTTTCTCATGTAAAGGTAAATTGTTTGAAACGTTAGTCACTAGTGCCATCAGTTTCACAAGTGCATTCGTTCTTTATCGCTTTCTGAATCATTTAAATCTCGCTTCTACCAACTCTTATGAAAACGAGAATCTCCTTGCATTGCACTTGTTTTTTTACAGTAAAGTTACTACCAAAAGTGTGTATAGAAGTAGCCGTATTTTCATGTTTCCTGTTGTGGAAAAGGGGCGTGTAGCGCAGTGGTCGGAGGCCCCATGCAACACACACATGAGATCGATTCCGGCACTTCTGGCGCTCTCTTAAGGGCGCGTGTGGCGCAGTGGTTGGAGGCGCCACTGCGACGCGCACGTGGAATGCGCTCATGGCCCACCAAGCCTTCCATCCCTCCGGGGTTAGCAAATTGGTAACAGACTTGTCAACGAGGATAGCAGCACTGGCTCGATATATCGGTAGGCCACCGCGAGTCATTGCAATGGCTCGGTATGCATTCAGTCATCTCCATACGATGCTTAATGAAGTCGAATGTACTGCGCATCCCCTAGGGATTGACCAACCTTGAGAGCTTTTTTTCATTATCAAAAATCAACGGAAAATCTTGTTTTACTTTTTATCTAGAGAAAAAATAAAATTATAAATAAAAATAAAATAAATGAAAAGAGGTAAAGATACGATATATTATGATGGGATAAATGGGCAAACCCACTTGAGGTATTGCTCCGAAAATGAGAACCGTTGTCGAAGTGAACTCGGAAGGACATCCGAGTAGCTAATATGGGCATCGTATTCCATTAATCGACACTCGACGTCGCAGTTACATGCACTGATATTTGCTTAAGACTTTTTTTATCGTTGTGAGAAAATGAAACGGGACAAATGTCACAGAGGTAAGCCGCCATGAACTGCCTTCTAAGAAAAAGATTCTGTTAACAACACAATAGAGAAGAAACCCAGTGATAGTGTGAAAAGAAGAGAAAAAGCTAAATACGACGAGTCAACTTTCAGTGATAACGCGTCCATTTATAATCCGAAATCCGAAAATGAACCGCAAGGAAGAATGCCTCATTATTACGCGTGATATTGGGCAGTACACAAGCCTGTTATTCTGATGGGAAGGACACATTACGCTTCCATGTGAATTCTGTGCGGTTGGTCTTAACGCGACATACCCAGTGGAAGCCTCTTAGAAAGCGGTGTGTGCAAAGCTGTGTTCAATGTGAATGAAATCTTGGTTTAGCGTTTTCCTTGTTTGGTTATGGAGGTGTTTGGCTAAATAAATTGCTGTCAACTTGACCTTTCCAGGCTCCGAGGAAGGAAATCCGCCAAAACGTCAGCTTATTTGTGAATAAAGAATAAAAATAACACCTCGCGTTTGCTCAACAAGAATACGAAGATTTGCTTGTCGTAGAGGTATTCAGGGAATATCATCTGCTCTTTGTCTTCAGCTTCAACGACTACGACAAAGCATTGGATAGTGTGGAAATCAATGCCACCCTGTCCTCTTTAGTTGACCAAAGTATGGACGCCTTCAAGATAAAAACGCTTGCTGACTGAAATAGTCATGGTAGAACGACGAAACAGCTTTTTCATCCACCAGTCATTATTCCAATTGGTGAAAGCATATGACAAGGTGACTCAATTTGGCCAAAGGTATTCACCGTTGTGGTGTAGTTATGCACCCAGTTACTGGACCGGACTGGTGTGCAGAATAGGTGCGCCTAATATAGAGGTTCCAATAAAAATTCATTCTATTGTTTCATCTTTCATTAAAATAGAGCTGCATTCAATTAAAAATATTACCGTTGACCTTCCCAGAACACCTCTGTATATCGTTTGGTTGGCACACAGACACATCGGAGACGTTCAAGGCGAAATGCTTCATGAGAACACATCCACATGTGGAAAGCCACTCTCGCGCAACACAATTCCACTCACAATGTGTGGCAGTGTACTGCAAGAAAGACTATACTGTTACTAAATTGTCACCGAACCTGAAGTAAAATAGATTCGGAGGTCACCAGATGTTTAGGACACATGTATAATTCCATTCGCTTCGCATTGAAAACTATAGCTCAGAGAACAAGGACTGATCATTGTTGTCATAGAATCAATCCGTATAAGTTGGATGCAAATCAATCCTTTGTCTAGGCGTCACAAAATTTACCACTACTTAAGGAATACATTCTCTCAAAGGCCATCATATAGGATTCGTAAGTGCAAGAAATACATTCGCTT
>MQTX01000190.1:250517-272080 GCA_009735665.1 Angiostrongylus cantonensis | reverse complement strand
CTAATTGCTTAAGAAACTAACAAGCAGAGAGGAATTGAAAATGAAGGGTTTAGTTACTTGATCGTCGGAAAAGGAGCTACTTTTAGGAGACCTCATCTAAGTATTCTGAGCAAGTTTGGGAGAAAAAGAAAACAGCTCACGTGAATCATGAACAGTGACAGACAAGAGAGCACCACCACACACCAGAATATACGAGACGGCCACGTTGTCGAGCTGTAGATGCGCACCAGGCCGTGGTAGGTGGTTAGACCCGAGAACTCCTAGATGCTGTCATGTCCAAAAGTCTGTTTCCAAATTGCTGTCTAAGGAATCCATTATGTTTTTTTAGCTTTTGAGTGCATATTTCGGATGAACTAACGAAAAATAAATCCGAACGTGCAAAGGTCAAGATCTATGTGAGGTGTGGAATAAAATTAAGGACGTAGTGCTTTATATTCTTTTTTAGCAAACACGAGGTGTTATTTTATTTCGTGATTTAAGCACAAGTCGAGGTTTCGGCGGATTTCGCCTTCCTCAGAACCAGGAAAGGTCACGTTGACCACAATCTACCTGGCCGAACACCTACATAACCAAATAGAGAAAATGCTAAATCAAGATTTCAATCACATTAAGCTAGAAGGGCATATTATGTTTATATGTGAACGCTCTGTGGTTGGTCTACGCATGACATATTCCGTGGAAGAGTCATAGAAAGCGGTAAATGTGCTACTTGATTTAGCATTATCTCTGTCTGGTTATGGAGGTGTTTTTAGAAGGGCATATTATGTTTATATGTGAACGCTCTGTGGTTGGTCCACACATGACATATTCCGTGGAAGAGTCATAGAAAGCGGTAAATGTGCAACTTGATTTAGCATTATCTCTGTTTGGTTATGGAGGTGTTTTGCTATGTAGATTTCAACTTGACCTTTCCAGGCTCCCTGTCTGGTTATGGAGGTGTTTTGCTATGTAGATTGCAGTCAACTTGACCTTTCCAGGCTCTGAGGAAGCCGAACCGCCGAAACGTGAGCTTGTGCATAAATAAAGAAATAAAACAACACCTCGCGTTTGCTAAAGAAAAATGGAATGATGTTTCCTATGAATGCCGATAGAAAGTTTGTCGTGGGAGCTACATAAAGGATAAAAGAATAAAGCTCTTGGCGTTGATCCGCGTTTGCTAAAGAAAAATGGAATGATGTTTCCTATGAATGCCGAGGTTAATAGAAAGTTTGTCGTGGGAGCTACATAAAGGATAAAAGGATAAAGCTCTTGGCGTTTCACGTGCGTGTCGCAGTGGCGCCTCCAACCACTGCGCCATACGCGCCCGCAAACTGGGAGTTACATAAAGGAGTAAATTTAATGTAAATAAAAACACGACATAGTGGATTGGAATTGCAAGGAGCAGAAGAGGAACAGCAAAGACCACTACTCTGTTGCATTCATAACATTACACAAGGTGTTATAAAAAAGAACGAGTAGTTAAACAAAGATTAACAGTCGAGAATTGTCGTAAGGGTATTGCGGGAACCAAGAATAAAAAACTCATGACATTAGGAAAAGTAAGAGATGCAAGGCATAGGAAAAACCGATACTAAAAACAATCTAGCAAAAGTTTGCTTATGAGGTGTCGAAAAAGGATTTCTACCTTAGTTTCGTAATCGTATATTTGCAGGTAGATTCTCTCCCCAAAACCGATCTGTTCCCTATTCATTTTCTCCTTCATGAATCTTCGAACAGCCTTAACTCGTAATATTCAGCTCTTTGGTGGCTTCCTATTGGGTCACTGCAAAGAATTAGAAATAGGTTTTAGACGTTATTCAATAACAATAGCAACTAAAAGATGAAAGATTGAATGGACTGTCGGCGGTCAGCGCTGAATGGGGTAGTTCCGTATACGAATACAGTACCCAGCCGCTTCGTTCGCTATCTCTTGCCATAATCGATTACTAAGATAAGCTACAAATGCTGGGTTTCTCGTCCATGTCAACACACAGACTCTTATGTCGTTAAGAAATACCTTTATGAGTGGGTACCTTTTTACATTGTAAGCATTTCTTTATTTGTATTTAACACGATGAGAACTCATGCACTACCGTTGTACTTGCCTTCTAGTCATCGTACTATCTTTATTCGGATTATTCCTGAGCTTCCATTACAGGCACCTATCACCCTCGTGCATTACAGAAATTTTTTGACACCTTACATAAAAGAAGCAGAAAATCTGCCACGCAAGCAGTGATAAATGTTTATATTCATACTGCATTCCTAGTAAGGTAGTAAAATGCACTTCAATCACTTCTTTCCAGGTCCGCGACAGAAGTGTCTTATGTTTTGGAACAAAATGTTACAAATGTTGAATGATTCTGCGGCGGGTACGATTTTTGAGTGAATTCTTTCAAAGTGCTCTGAGCATACGAAACTATCGCACATGCGAAGGCCCACTCTTCTCCTTCGACTCCTTGGACATTTCCCAAGACTGAGGTAAGGATAGATTTTCTTTTTTTTGTAAAAATAAGGTGTATGAGACCGTGATAACGGTTGTGGCTTGGATCCTATTATATTCACAATCTACGGGACGAATACGAGCGGCTACTGAAAGAATTATATATGATTCATAGAATTTGGAAAATGTGTGCTTTCCGTTCTAGGCGAGCATATTTTACTTCTCAGCAGACTACATTAATTAAAATATAAACCTAAAAAAGTAGGGGTCAGGATCATCGCATAGGAATCGAGAACACAGGCGCGCAAAACTCCCTAGGCGATCTGGATTAATTCCAGAAATCCGAAAATGAACCGCCGGGAAGAATGCCTCATTATCACGCGCGATATTGGGCAGGCTATAGGCCTGTTATTCTGATGGGAGGGACACATTACGCCTCCATGTGAGTTCTGTGCGGTTGGTCTCCACGCGACATACCCAGTGGAAGCCTCATAGAAAGCGGCGGTGAGTGTGCAAGGCTGTGTTCAATGTGATTGAAATCTCGGTTTAACGTTTTCTTTGTTTGGTTATGGAGGTGTTAGGCCGAATAGATTGCTGTCAACTTGACCATTCCAAGCTCTGAGGAAGGCGAAATCCGCCGAAACGTCAGCTTATTTGTGAATAAAGAATAAAATGACATCTCGCGTTTGCCCAACCCAGAATGCGAAGAATTACTTGACCAATGTCGAGATTAATAGAAAGTCGGTCGTGGAACTTATTACTTTTGTTCACCTTTTTTCTATAAATGCCCTTTAAAAACAAAAGTTTGTCAATTTCTCGTTCAGAAAAGGAGACATTAAAATTTTAAAGGTTTAAATTCGGTTTTCAGCTCCCAGGAATTTTGAAGGTCACCAGATGCAAATACCTCAAAGGTCAGATGCAGAGGTCAGATCCATCAGATGCAAACAGATAAAAGAACATTCATTCGAAAAGAAATTTAGGAAGCCTTTCCATAAAATGTAATTTCATCCACGATTTCTGTTTGCAAGAGTCATAATACAAAGAAAAGTTTCAGATTAAAAAATATATTGCCTGCATCACTTGTCGTCTGAACCACCGTTCAGAAGCACATACAGTGCCGGACCTCCTTTTGGCATTTATGCTTTGCAAAATTCCATTGATGCACTCGACTCTCCAGACGGCACGAAAAAACTGCATTTTTTCCTTAGCGGCATCGATCGTAAACCTGGCCACCAATGCGCTAATCAGTGCTTGTTGTTCAAATTGACGGTGTGGCCGGCACATCAGATTTTTGAGTTCTCAACTGCGGTACATCTTTTCTTCTTTGCTTTTGATATCAGGATTCCAAGTACCACCTGGCAGAGGCAGGATACTCCGATCGCACAGGTCAATTGAGAAGTTCCGATCGATCGTCCATCTTACTTGAGTGCTGTTCAAGTTCGTGACGCACATGATGAAGAGGGAAAATAAAAGAAGAATTGTAAGCCTTGAGTGGTGGATATGGATCAAGAATTGGGATTCCCCATCGCCATAATAATTCCTAAGTGCTCCTTCGAGAGGCAAGGCCTCGGACCTGTTTTTGTTAGGTAGCGCAAATAAGTCTTTTATCATACTCACTTCTCCACCCCTATGAAGAAATAGTTCAAGTAGGTTGAAGCTTACACTTAATCAGTTAAATAGAGAATGCAATACTTTTTTAATCAATAGATAGACAACAGATCAACATCCGTCCTGAAGGCACCGTCAAGTGAGAATTTTCATGAGAATGTGGACCATAGGCTCAGATCAATTAGGTTCCGAAGAACGCGAAGACGTCGAGACGCTAGCCGAACAAGCTTCTTATCAACCTCGTGCTGGCATAACAATCCAAGATGATAAGCATTACACTGTTTTAACTCTTATTTTTTGGCCTATTCTTTTCTCATGGAAAGGTGCACTGTGAAACACAATCTTAGGGATGCTGTGATAAGAGCAAAACTCGGATCATCAAACGTTATTCGAATCCCAGACTACCCAAAAAAGTTCTCTTCACATCAACGACATCAACCAAAGCTCTTGCTTTGAATTTCTCTCAGTCGTGCACTTTTTCCATCGATAGTCTAACACCGAGGTTGTGAAAAAATCTTTGTTTGGCTAATCCATCTGCGTCTTCGCCTTTTTGAGAGCCGGAATAAACGGAATCGATTGTTCAAAGATGTTCTTTCTCTCGATTCGTGTCTTCGTCAGCAATGTTTTTAGTCTCTCGGTGCTATTAGCTTCAGCTTAACTGAGTTCGATGCAGATTTGTGCTCCTCAATAAGAACATTGCTGAGAAAGAAGCAAAGCAAAGGCCTCGTTTAGCGCGGTGGATAGTACCAGAGTTGGCGGTGAGCTAATCACAATTTTGAAGCCCAAGTGAGGTTCCGAGTTTAGCTCATATCTCAGCACTCTGTGGAAATAAGCTTTTTTTATGTGCTTTTCTATTTCGTTTTATGTTCTTTATTTAACATCCTATACAACATACAATGGAATGCAGCAGAACTGCTTCGGCAAAAAATCCAACTATAACGTACGTATGGCACTAGTGTTCTATGGTGGAAAAGCAATCTGTTCGGTGTGAACTGATTACAGACCCACATATAGTCCAAATGACGTGGGTAACTACATCTTAATTACATTTGATATGAGCGTTAAGGACGCATGTAGCGCAGTAGTCACAGATGTCCTGCAATGCGCATGGGTGCGATCCTGCGCCCCTGGCTCTCAAAGCCTTCCAACCTTTTTAGACCCGAAAATTGGTACTAGAGCGGCCTGAGAAGGTAACCCCACTGATTCTATGCATCGGTAAGCCACCACGAGTCACTGGATAAGTCGGATATGCATTTAATCACCTCTAACAATATTTGACGAAGTCGAATGCATGGCACACCCTCAGAGATTGATCAACACCGAGAGTTTTATCCTTTATCCTTATACACGAACATTTTCATAAATTCGAAAAGACTTATCAAGTAAATGAACGTAAAGCAAATGAGCACCTAGTATTCTCTTCATAGTGCCTGGTCATTGGTCGACCACAAATTACCATCGGCTCCATTGATATGCAGCTTCAAGCAAGCAACGAGCTCATACTCTTTGTGCGACCCTTTGTCAACGATGTTTGAAAGGAAGACCAATCTGAGATGACATGTTGATCGCATATCGAAGGCAAATGGACCTGACTATCAGGATGAAATCGTGAAAGACCATTTTCATTGCTTCTATGTGAAGTGTGACCTCCCTTATGAACATTGACGAACGTTCTCATTTTGCTTGGATTCTTTCTGAACACTGCCTTAACAATGTCCAACTTTTCTAAGGAGGCTAGCGCTCCATCTCACCACATTCGTGTGATAAATATTTTCGCCAGTCATTTTTCTCCTCTATGGGTTTGGCAACCGTAGCTTCCAAAGTCGTGAAAAAAGGGAAAAATTCCAAGTAATCGTTTAATTTACTGGGCTTTTCAGCTTTCACTACTAGCTGCAGTCAAAACTATCTTGAGCTAATGTGATGGTAGTCCTATGTATAAAACCATTCGCGACGAAGGAAAGAGCTTCGACTAAAAATGACAGGTGATTTTATTACGACATTCTACACTAGAGAGTACCCAAATTTAAAGGTTTAATGGAAGTCTTTTAACATCGAGCTACCACTTTTGTCTTTGCTTTTTCTTGATGAACCAATGCGCATCTTCTCATGCTTCCATTTTCACTGTAGTCCTCCCTTCTTACTTAGAGGGACTCCAGATTCGCCGTTGGTGCTGGATTAGGAGAAGAAGTTGCTTATAACGACTTTGTACTTGAGAAACCATGATCCTGCCGCTAGAATTGTTCTGAGTCTAGATAAATTACACTAGATGACATTCACTGAGATCTACAGGTTTTTGTAAGCAAGACAAAATATCTCTTGCCTACCAAGACGAAGTTCTGTTCCTCTTGATCCGACAAGCTATTTCTCATTTTAAGTGCTTAAGCAGGTGCGAAAACTAAAGCAATTATCTTCAATTGTCGATAAGTCAGGTCAGTCAAAAAATTTAGACAAATCGGCGTTTTGGATTTCAGCA
Organism: Angiostrongylus cantonensis; assembly: GCA_009735665.1. Lineage (NCBI taxonomy): Eukaryota > Metazoa > Nematoda > Chromadorea > Rhabditida > Metastrongylidae > Angiostrongylus > Angiostrongylus cantonensis. The sequence continues at coordinate 265,577 of MQTX01000190.1, read as the reverse complement.
CCATAGGGCGAAAGTTATAAGCTGTAAAACTCCACGTTGACACTTGGTCGATGCACTAATGACCCTCTTCTTTGAGCGACTGCACGCCTGTTCACTGCGCCCATTCGCAATAACCAGTGATCATTACTCATCTAAAATCAAAGATAAATTCAAAGGAGAAAAGGCTTGGGAAAAGGTTTCCGAGAAAATTCAACGTATTTCACTAGATATTGCATTTTTCTTTCTTTTTCCTCGACTTAAAACCAAACATGATTTAGTGCATGCAACAAAAAGGACTACTGGAAAGATCCTAAAATGTGTCTATGCAAGACATCACAATTTGTGTTGGGCTAAATTTCAAGTAGACTAGGGCAGAACTCAGGCTCAGCAGCGTTTCTTCTACTTTCGCAGCTCAATCTGCTTAGTCCACAGGAATCCGATGTTCTAAGAAGTACGTCGTACTCATACTCGGTTCGGTAAAATCTTGTCCCATCATGTCATACTTTCTCAACGATCTCTTATTGAACTGTCCTCCTCATTCGTTCTTCTAGGAGTGGTGATTTCACTATCGTTCGCTTAAACCGTCTACAGATGAGATTTATTAGACAAAATAAGTGAAAGAGGATTCAGAGTTGTTCCTGTTGGTCTAATAACTCTGGCAAGTTCTCGTATATCATCGAACAACGCCCAGCAGGCGACAGTTGTAGGTAGTAAACAAATAGAGGTGATGCTCCTACGTTCTCACATCTATTACAACACACTTTTAGCAGTAAGAAGACCGCATTAGCCCCTGTCTTGCTCTCTTGTTGCTCTCATAAAAGTGTCAGCCGTTCCGTATCCAGTTAGTTTTTCTATGTTCTCCAACAATCCCGATCGCTGAAATGATCTTTTGGTTGCAGAGGCTTTCACCGTTATCTTTGTTCAACATTCCAATTCCTACACACAAACCATCACTGTTCCATTTTCTTTCCACATTAAGAAACGTATGAATAAGTTGTATTTATTTTTACTTTTTCTACCTATTCAACAAGCTCCTACCTCAGTTAATTTCCTCGTCTATATCACTTGTGATGTTATCAATTATCGATTCGAGTAAGTAGCAGTGAGCTTCATTCATCTTCATCACACACCAGAACTGCTCAGTGTGCCACGTTTTCTTCGAGGCGTAAGGGAAGCGCGAAATGTCACAGATTTTTTGTATGACGCCTTTCTACTATTCATGAGTAGAAATCAATCATAGATAGCTATGCAGACTCTTTTCTAACAACATTTTACTCCTAGCTGGAGTCCCAGATGAAGGCGATTACGGTGAGTGGTACGGATTGACCTTAGCTCTATATCGCAGTTTCTTAACTAATAACACCCCTAAGCCACGCCGACTGGAAGACTACTCCAAAATTTGCCCGAAGAAGACACATTCAGATGTGTGTTGAATGTTCATTAGTGAAGCACCCCTCGAATGAGGCATACTCACCCGGCGCTATTCTTTTACACAGGGCGATGAATGTTGGTAATAGTGATTGTGCGATGAGAACGACTTTTTTTGCAGACAATCATCCTGCTGGAGTAGGTGTCATTACCAGCTAGCACAGAGGGTAGCCATATTCCAAAGCCGGCTTTCTTCTACTTTCTGTATGACTAGTCAACGTGTGTTCAAAGTGTTGAGCTTACACGAGCTTGTTATACAACTTTTATTCGGTTAACGTTTCGACGTCCTCATCCTCACTGCAGCCGATGATCCGACTCTATGGTCCACAGATGTTCGCCTTATCTATGTGGCGTCTTCGGACAATAACTATTATTAACATCCATCGTCCTGTATAAAAAGCATTGCCGGGTGAGTGTGCCTCATACGAAAGGTGTTCCACCGAGGAAGATCCGACTTGATACGAAGACGAAGACGCCACAGAGAGAAGACGAACATCTGTCAACCATCGACTCAAACCATTGGCTATGACGAAGTGGAAGACGTCGAAACGTCAGTCGAATGAAAGTTATATAACAACCTCATGAAACAAGCCTACAAAAGAAAGAATACGTATTGATTAATCATACCAAGATTAAAGGAAAGGCGATTTTGAAATACTTTCAGATATATTCTATGTTAGGCTGGACGATGAGAAAGAAAGTAAAGCAAATATGTAGTTAGCATGCTAGTGGAGCTGCACATAAGACTGTAAAATATTAGCAAAGTACGGCAAAGTAGTGAACTCTTCGACGTGCAGGAGTACCAATCTATGTTTTCGCTCCATATCACAGCTACCGATGAGTACGTTAGTGTGTTACAAATACGCTGCGAGCGCTACCTTATGTTGCAGCCTCGAAAATTCTTCTGCCCGAAGGATGAGACTAACGCTTCTTCAGAGGTTTCTTCTAATGTTCCCAAGTGCAAGAATTCTTTATTTATCGGAAAATCTTCGAGTGTTATCGAAAAATCTGCACGGTTGGCAATGCGTGAAAGAACAGAGAAGCATTCCAGGTGAGATTTCAAGCCCAACGTAGTGCTCTCGCAAGTGTGTCGGTTAGTAGGCGTTACACAGGAACACTTACAGCTTACAACTACGCCTAGCTCACTGGATATCAAAACGCTTCTGATTTCTGTCGAAAGGCCTTGAACTTTTTATGGTTTCGTAGTTTTCGTAAAACAACATCCTAACAAAATGCAACAACGATGGATTCCTCATAGTGCTGCAATAAATTTGCACTGGTGGTGTTTTACGTTGTAACACAAGAAATCTCTGATTTAGATGTAAACTGTAAACAACCACAACTTTCTTCAGAGTTTATTAATCGAAACAAACACAATTAGAATTTGAACATTTTTCCAACTGGAAACGAATTTTGTAATTTTATTATTATAAAAATTATCGGTTCTAGTGTCAATGAAATCTTTAAAAGCATTTTCAACGGTTGTTTGGTCGTTGAAGATTTTCCCGTTGGAAGATTGTCTAAAAGCTTAAAAAAATGGAAATCCGTTGGTGAGCAATCTGGCAGGTAAGGCGGATGTGGCAAGGCTTCGTAGGGCATTTGATTCTGCTTTCTTAATGTCATTTTGGTGACATGTGGTCATGCGTTCACATGAAGCAATATTGGTCCTTTTCTACTGACCAACGCCGGCTGCTTGACGCGTAGTGTTCGGTGCATTTCTTCGATTTCAGCACAATATTTCTCAAACGTGATCGTTTCGCCAAGCGGGCCGTTTAACGCGGATTCGATTGGACTACGGTGTGAAGTTCATCATCGCTAACCGCAACTTCTGGTCTGTCACGCTCGTCGTTTGCAAGGCTGTCGTACCCGGATTCAAACTTTGCGTGCCAACGACGAATAGTGCATTCCTTAACGAAACCGTCTCCAAACGCGGCATTGAAGTTCCAAGCTCTCACAGCGGCATTATGTCCATTCTTCCAGTCCTGCAAAAAAAGGACTCGAATATGGCGTTGGTTCATACTAAAGTTAAAGACTATAAAGGTATTAAAATAATAAATCTCGAAAAAAATCAATAGAATATATAGAAAGAGCAGATTTTGCGCTCCAAAAGTATATATTAAACATACATAAAAAACAAAATTTTCTTTTAGAAGATTAATAAAATCGGAAATTTCGTATGTTACAGCCTAATAAACTCTCGCCCATTTCATTTTAGAGGCACATCATCAAAACTTCTTCCACTTTTCTGTTCCAGCTTTCTTTGTTGCCTTTGCTTTGAAGAAAATCTTGCGAATTTCTATACAATTACACAGTAGCTTTTAAACAGTGTATTACAACTAGGCGTAAACGAATGGAGAGGTTAGAGGGATGTTGCACTACAAAATATGGACCTTGAATCAAAATCGCTGTGAGAAATCAAGTCTCGTATTTCCGCGCGGTCGGCAAATTTGTGCCAAACCTTTTAAGGAAAGAAACGCCTTTCCATTTTACAAAGGTAAGCATATTCGTGCGAGACCTGGGAGCACTCAAGCAGGGCTATCCTGAGATTCTGAGAAGAATCACATTCGACCAAAGAGTCACAATCAGTGGATCCATAAGGAAAAGAAAATTCTCAAGTTATAAGCGAGCTCACAGGTAATCCTGAACGGTTTAGGAATGTAAGACAATGAACCGAACGAAAAAGCGCTGGGATCTGCTCAATGTGAAGATCAGTCATATAAACAAATGCGCTAAATAAATTGGAACTCTGTGGTTCTCGACTCTTTCCCTAATCCATTCCTCTATAAAGGATAAAAGGATAAAGCTCTCGGCATTGATCAATCTCTGAGGGATGCGCCATGCATTCGACTTCATTAAGTATCGTTGGAGGTGACTGAATGCATATTTGGCCTTTACTCCTGACTGACTGACTCGCGGTGGCCTGCCGATGTACCGAGCCAGTGTTGCTATCCTCCCAGACCAGTCTGGTACCAATTTGTCGATCCCGGAGGGATGGAAGGCTTAGTGGGCCATGGGCGCATTCCACGTGCGCGTCGCAGTGGCGCCTGAAACCACTGCGCCACACGCGCCCTCCATTCCTCTATACCCTTGATAAATAAGGAATTTAGTACAGTCTTCCCTTAGTTTTATTTCCATTATTTTTCAACATTATAACAGCTCTATATGATGGCATGTGAAATTTCCTTATAGTATGCTTCTAGAGAACGAGAACTCTCCTGAACCTCTTTTTGTCTAATTATTCTTTTCGTAAATGATGATTAGGACCTGCGTATTATATCTCCTGATAAAGCCCTTTTGATAGAGTAGCTGTAGATGACAGTTGCTCCCAATAAACGGTGGGCTCCAATGCAATGCTTCGTAGGAACTCCTTCACCTATCGTACATATGTCTTTCCAGCCAGAGTTGTTCGAAAGCTTGCAAGACCTATATCGAGTCGAATGTTTTTCACGATTGATTATTTAATACAAGCTTGTCTTTTTCTTCTTTCTTAATTTACAATCTATTAACAAACGACTATCTGTGACAACTTCCGTAGTTGAAATTTGGCGACCCATTATAAAGGATGACCCTTTAGTAAGCATTCCGCTCAGTTATTTTTGTAAAATCTCCTTTTATTTCTTGTGGTTATAGCAAAGTTCTTTCTAGTCAACAGTTTTTTCATTTTCACTATTGTTCAGATTAACATTACACTACTAATATTGACGTGCAACAGCTATAACAAGCGAACAAACGTTTGTGGAGCAGTGGTCGGAGGCGCTCTGCGACATACACATGGCCCCACACCTATGGCTCACCAAGCCTTCCATTCCTCCGGAGACGGCAAATTGGTACCAGACTTGTCTAGGAAGATAGCAACACTGGCTCGATACATCGGTAGGCCACCGCGAGCTATTACAAAGGCCAGGTGTGCATTCAATCCCTCAGGGATTGATCAACGCCGAGAGCTTTACCCTTTGTCCTTTTTGAACCTGTGCCCTTTTACACCCTTGCCATAGAATTTCCCAGCATGTACACCAACAAAACACACCTCATCCTCCAGATGTTTTCTACTTTTATTATTAGCTCACGGAAGACCACTGAGACTTCTATAGGCTTTTTTTGCGATGATATTGATTCTGCAATGAATGGGAGGTATTTCAAAGCGAAGAGGAGAGAAGGAAACAAGAGGAAAAGCCAGAGTAGAGCATTATGAAAAAGGACGAAGAGGGGGAAGAAGATTGAAAGAGACGAAAATTACAACAGAAAGCTGTGATTGTTTTAGTTTCATGGTTGTCTTGCCCCTTGGAGACTGAGTGATGGGCTGTGTAAGTTCTATTCTTTGCATGCTTACAACAGCAGTGAAGGACATCGACCGGGCAGCTTACTATTGTTGCCTCATCTTGCTGAGCTTCTTTTGCTCCAATCTTTAGCTTTACGAGCACTCTCCTTATTTCTACAATTCAAAAACAAATGTTGATTTTTTGAGGTAATAATAGAAACAAATCATTCAGGTCGTAACTCAAGCGATCGACTTTCTATAAACCTCGGCATAATAACCGATATATCAGTACATTTGTTCATCCGAAATCCCCTTTTTTAGCCAACGTGAGGCTAGTATAGATGTTATATTGTTGTTATTGCCTTTGTTCAATGAGTGACGTTTCAGGGACTTCGCCTTCCTCAGAGCCTTTCCCTTAGACCACCCGTGTTTTGCTCACAAGGGTTGTGCGGGATTATCCTCGTGAACAACACACGGGCGGTCCAGCGGCAAGGCTCTGAGGAAGGTGAAGTCGCCGAAACGTTAGCCATTGAACAAAGACAACAACAACGATGTGACATCTATATCAACCTCCCGTCGGCTTAAAAAGAGCAGTTTGTAAGAACATACATGTCATACATATCATACATCTCAGCTTCGTTGCTTCGTTTTCAATATTTAACATGAAGTACCGATGTAAGCAGAAGATCCTATGTGATTTTGTAAACAACGTTGCAATAACAAAGGTGAACACATAGTTTCCTACTCATATTTAGTTAATAACTCGTCTTCACATACATAGCTCAGATTCCAGCCCTTTTTCATGTTTTTTCATATGTCGTTGCTGTTCGTCTTCGGATTTGCGCTTGAGTTTGGCTACTACTGGAGAGTCTTGTATTCCTCACGAGTGTCGTTTGATATCGGTTGCAGTGATTTATCTGGAAAATTACGGAATAAGTTTACCAAGGGGGCCCCAGGTTCAGACCACAGGCTGTTGCCGAACTTTGTAGATTGTTTATGGCTTTTTCGCTAACAAATCTGACACCAGTGCACCGATCTTTGTTATGAGAAACTTGGTTGTACTACGGCGAAATCGACCTGTTTTTCTTCTTTGCACGGTATTCCTAATCATTACATGTCAGCTTCCCAAGATGAGCCAAATTTGAGCACATTTACGAATATGTTAACACTCAGGAGCTAGGGCATATTGCATGCAAGAACGATTAGTCCTCATATCAATGAATGGCAATTTTTTTACACGACTATTGTTCACATCTGCTGGGCGGATCTTTGCGCTCGTTGCACTCGATTCGTTTTCTCGCATCTATCATCCACGAAGGTCTTCGAATTTTTTCGTTTCGGCTGCTGCTTGTGGGCTTTGGTTTTCAACAAGAATGCCGTTGAATGCTGGTCAAGACGATTCTCCCTGAAGTTGTGCGATAACCGAGTTAGAGCGCTTCCACTTGGATCACAGAGAATAATTTCTAGTAATATTTTGTGATAAAGAAAACCAGACACCGTAGTGAATTTTTGCGATGTGTGAATGGGCACTCTCCTTCCCATTCTCTCGATTTTCCTTGTGTGTTCGATCGAAACTCGGCACCTCTTATTTCATCCTTCATAAACACACGTAGAGAAAAGAGGAATATTACATAGCCAGCCAGTTAGCGGATTCTTTGTGCCGTTGTTCAAAGGTTTCAGGGCGATTCGTCGTTTTCTAAACGGCTCATCATGTGACTTAGACTACTTCTCCTTTCCATTTACACAATAATCAGGTTAACCAGACATCTGTAAACGAATCAGCACCATGACTTTAAAGTGGTAAACTTCTGGTGACCTTTTGTATATCCTAAATCGTTTCCTCCGACAAACTAGATCGGAAATGATTGAGTGATTTGCATAGATTCTTCAGTGCACCGTAGCGACCAGCAGCTGTTGGCACACTAAAGCACGGATGAGTCACCAATCAGTTCTCCCACAAACAGCTGTCTTGAATGACCGTTGATGAAAAAACGCTCAACAAACTTTGAGTTTGGCTTAGAAATGGCTTTTGGAAAGCTTACTCAACGTTATGCTTTCATTCAAAGCAAATTCTGATAACTGCAAATGCTTTGGAGAAAAACTAATGGACGAGCGGTAAACTTTCTGTCATCTGCGCTCTGATTCTTAGTTAACAAGCAGTTGTGAGATAATTTCCCACCACTTATCTCGCATTCTTCAATGCCTGGAAAGATCGAGTTAACAGGAACCTATTTAGCCAAAATTTCTATCTGCGCTCTGATTCTTAGTTAACAAGCAGTTGTGAGATAATTTCCCACCACTTATCTCGCATTCTTCAATGCCTGGAGAGTTAACAGGAACCTATTTAGCCAAAATTTCGAGAACTTCAACAGAAAAGTTACGATACTTATTTTTAAATGGATTAAAAATGAAGCAGCTTGCACACACACCGCTCTCTATGAGTCTACCACAATGTCTTCCCTTTGCAAATCAACTGCATGGAGTCCACATGGATGGGTAATGAGCCTCTTTCACGTTAAAATACTAGTCTAAAGCATTGTTTGAGATCTCGTGTGACAATGGCACATTCCGTTTTGTGATTCATTCTTGCGTTCTTGAAACTAATCGAGAATTCATCAGGGATTTTTGCACTGAACTTTAAGATCCCTGTTCAACGATGTTCACTATTACATCAAAATCTTCTCTATGTTTTACGTTTTATTTTTTGCCTACTACAATTTTCACGGCAGGTTACTAAGCGAAATACAACCACAACATTGCTGAGATATTTGCAAAACTCTGGACCGCAGGTGTCTATGGTGGGGAACGAACGCACTATTGTCCTTTCCGGGGAGTAACGCGTTCACCTCCACACCATGTGGGTTCTTCGTTTTGCCTATCTCTCAGAGGTAAAACATTATAATTTCAACTACAGCCTCAGCTTAACTGGGTTGAATGCCGACGTGGGCTCCACAGATCAATCCCGTTGACGGGTGACTGCTGATGGCGAAAGATCGATAGAAAGAATCTTTTCTATTATGTTTCCGCGCTCTGTGCGACCCCAGTGAAGTATTTCGTTTAACTTGCAGTTACCGCCTAGGTTTTCTTCTATACGCACACAGAATGGTCTACCATCGACAATACATTCGCCCCAACACCCTTTTCAAGAGATCAGGACCACCGTATCCGAACTCATGCGTTAACTATCTCTACCGTTAAGACAAATGCAGTTTTGCATTGTACATGGATGGGCATGCAGTCGGATGCGAACTGGATGGCGCCCGAGAGTGTTCGGTGGTATTTCAACACTGCTACCAATTTTTCTTAATCAACACTTTACAAAAAGACGAAGAGAAAGATAAACGGGACTATACTCTCGCAAGTCGCTTGGAGAAGTGGTTCTTCTTCTAAACCTGTCCCGATGAGGCACAGTTTCGTAACCATTCGTAATGGCGGTTTACCGCGCTTATCACAGCGATTTTTACTCTTGCTCTCTTTTTGTGCACACACTGGTGGCTGTTCGAAACATATTCGTCACAAGCACGAGTTTTTTGTGTCAGCGGTGGGAGGAGAGGTAATGAGCTTCTCGCAAGTCGCTTGGAGAAGTGGTTCTTCTTCTAAACCTGTCCCGATGAGGCACAGTTTCGTAACCATTCGTAATGGCGGTTTACCGCGCTTATCACAGCGATTTTTACTCTTGCTCTCTTTTTGTGCACACACTGGTGGCTGTTCGAAACACATTCGTCACAAGCACGAGTTTTTTGTGCCAGCGGTGGGAGGAGAGGTAATGAGCCAGCATGTTTTTATTACTTGGCTTTCCGTACCACTTGGTAATGCAGCCGTTTTAGGTTAGGTTAACTCGATGGCTTAGAATTGGAAACCAGTTTGCTTTCGCTTTCCCTCAGGCGAAAATTATACAGTCTGACTGTTAATTCAATAACTCAGACAATTGCCCATCTCCTCTTGTGCGGAGCAAATGACAAAACAATAATCTCGCTAAATGTCTGCAGTAGACACGAAATACACAAGAAAGAAAAATAGAAATCAGATATTAATTTCCCAGCAATCCATTACTACCCTTCGTGAAAAAATCCACAATAAGTAAGCTGCCTCTGAAAGTACAAACTTTTAGATCTCTCGTCAATGAATGGTTAAACTTGAATTTTTTTTTGCCAGAGATGTGCACACAAGGCTTATATTTCTTAAATAAAATGGGTGTTATGCCAACTGGATTCGAAATTGAAAATATTTCCGGCCTTCTGATGGTTAACCGCCTAACCGTCGCCAGGAGGTGTTCCTGGGTGTCAAACTGTGAGGTATAGTGGGGGGATTCATCCCATTTGAAAAGTCTGCCGAGCTGAGAAGGAATTCGTCGTTTTTGTCAGGATGTCCAGCTAAGAGTAAACCAAGGCCAGGATCTGTCACCGTCCCGGTACTAGATTAGTCGCATGGTGGCAAATCTCTCTCTGAACCACAAGGGCGGCGACTGCTTGTGGTGGTGGCTACCTGGGGCAGACGGCCTCTCTGATCTCGGGGCTCCAGCGAGCCACAATGGCTAAAGGAGCAAAACTTCGAGCAATGGAGAATGTGCTGAGGTCCGCACAGCTAGCGAGGACGGGCCAACTTTCCAAGTAAGTAAGTAATAGTTCCCACAGCACACCTATCGCAAATTAGTGCGTAGCACCTGACAGAAATGGTGTATTTTGTCCATGGCAGGTTGTGTGACAATGGGTCATAGGGGTAGTAATGAGTCCATTAACGAAGGCAAGAATGGTAAGTCGTCTTCGAAAAAAATCTTGAAAAGAGAACCGCAACTGACAAGTCGTCAAACCTTTCAGAAACACCGAACCTTGGTAAAACTATAACTAATGGAATTCCTTTCTATAGAAGTAGTCATTGATCGCTTCATTTGAACGAATATCGCTAAGAATCATTTAAGCTTTTAAACTGTTTATAATGTGCGAACGAAAAATCTGTGGATTCTAAAGATTTCTACGTAGAGGACGCGTGTAGCGCAGTAATTAAAGGTGCCCTGTAGTACACATGGGTTCGTTCGATGACGCCCTGAAGGCTCACCAAACCTTTCACCCTTCCGGGGTCGGCAAATTGGTGGCTGCGTCATCTGAGATCACAAAAACACCGAAATGGTACAACGAAAGACCACCAGTCACTGTGCAGGCCAGCTGTGCATTCAGCCGCATCTAACGATGCTTGATATTGTCGAATGCATGGCGCATCCCTCAGGGATTGATCAGCGCCGAGAACTTTATCCTTATCTTTTATCCTTTTATATCAGTGGACATAAATCATAGTACTGGATGTGTTATGTGACTTCAAAGGCAACGGGCTGTGGTGGCTGTGGTGTGAAGAGATTAGTCTGGTGGTGTCGCATGTACATAATCGAAAGCAAACTGAAGACTGATACACATTTGGAAACAGCCCCTACTCTACGGCATGTTGTAAGAGCAATAGACGATTTTTCGGGGAAGGTTTCCTACTTGCAACTTGGATTTCTTCTGTACAACCATTCGTGCGATGGTAGCGAATCATGCAATTAGTCTACCAAGCTCTCAATGACGGTGTAGTGTGTTTGGTTGGGATGATACTGGCATGGTACCAAACTGTGGTAATAAAAGTTAAATATTTTTTAAATGCTGCACAAAAGTACACCATGCGCATTTTCGTTCTCCACTAATAGTACCAGTAACCGTGAATCTTCCGCGTAGAGTGCCGAGGTCCACCAGGGTGTTATTTTTGTGTTGGTTCGTTTGTTTATTGGTGTTTATCTCATTGAATAAATGTTGTTTTGTATTGCTCTTAGTCGCTGGCACCTTTCAAAGCTCTTAATGATAGGTAATAGAAATATCCGGCCAGTAATAGAAATATCCGTGATATCATGTTTATACTCAGGGTCAAGCTTATTCAATTTTCTTTCCATATGCAATTCTTTTTCGAAATTCTTCATCCTCATCATCATCATTATTATCTTCTTCATCCCTACCATCATCGTTGCACCTACCATTATTAGATTTACTTTTATTTACAAATTTTAATTTAGTGAACTCTGAGATTTCGACTTTTCGAAATCGTTGAGGATCTACGAAATAAAACAACGACGTTTCAGATTGGAAGCACCTGCCGACGGAATGTCCGGATGTTTTCTGTCGTTTTGTTGCTGCCACTTCTACAAGCGATAGAGCTGCCGTTGGCGCCGTTTAATGTGAAGGTAAATAGTTAAGTAAGAATGTTCATTTATTGATGGTACGTGTCCATTTATGGTGGCAGACCTCAACTATTTATGAGTGAGACGTAAAATACTGTTGGTACGTTTTTGTTCAAAACGTCCTAAACGACGACAATCGCTCGGTGCTGTATTTTCCACAGTGCTGTTTATCTATTATTTGTTGTCTTACACTATACGATACAAATACCATAGTGAGTTTCGCATTGTTTTACAATTTCCATGAGCTCATCACATCTACCTGCAAAGCCTAGTACTTCTTGTACTCGACTCGTTCTCGTCGCGTTCATCGTTCACAATGGTTTTCAACATTTCGCATGTTGTTTTCGGCTGCTGCTTAGGGATTTTGGCTTCTCTATGAATTTCATAGAATGCTGGTCTAGTTGATTTTTCTTGAAATCTTGGAGATAAACAATCTAAGGCATTCTCACGTGGATTGGAGGACTACGCTGGAGAGGCGGGGAGTCGAATTAGCCCACGTGTTTCCTGAGTAACCACTGTGCTACTTTCTTCGCTGAGTTTTGTAGGAATATACTAAACCATGAAATAGTAATAAATACAGCCACAATAATGCTTAGATATTTGAAGAACTTGGAACCTAGGCCAGATTCAATATACTGGCTGAGAGAAAGACAAAGCTAGGGCCACAGTGGTGCAATGGGTAACACAAGTCTTGCAAATATCTCAGTATCATTGTGGTTGTATTACATAATACTCAGCCGTAAAGAAACAGTAAGCAATAAATAAAACTAAGTATTGTGTTAGTAATTAAAGCGGTGAAAATCATAAAGGAATGGGTAAGTAAATTGGCATGGCAGTGTTGCTTTAAAAAATAGGACAGGAAATGAAATTTTAAGAGGTAGTGCTTCGTTGGAAAGTCATGTAGTAGACTAAGGTTATCGCTGCCAGTTTAAGTACAATGCAAGTTTTCAGTCATATGAAGTGCAACGGTGAGTAGACACATTTTCTTTAAGAAAGGAGTTCAATAAGGTCTACAACCTTAAGGCAAATTATTAGTGGATGACCAACGTCGCCTCGCCATTGCCATTACTGTGCGGGATTGATCTAATCCCGTAGGGGCTTTGGTGACCATCGTTTATTTAAGGTGTTTTGCCGACAAGGAAGAAGTTACTCTCACGAAGTCCAGAGTGCTACGCAGTGCCCGTCATCCACAACTGCGTGCGGTTTTTTTGAGTTCAAATCACCAGATTTGGAAAGAGGAGTTGATAATGTAAGTACGTGGAAAACTATTTCCTATAAATCTATATAACAGTAGTGCTACCGCAGTGGCATGAAATATCGAAGAAAATTCAACTAGTTCTTACAAATTTACAAAAACTATGGCAAGTTATTCTAATTAGTGTTTCCAGTGAACATCTCATTGGTTTCTAGATCATGCTTCTGTAAGTAGAGCTGCATCGAAAAACGGTACTTATCTCACGCAAGGCCGCCCAAGTTGATCAGTCTAATATTACCATTAGGCACCTAGCGTAACCGTAAGCTAATGCTAAAGCAGCGCCTGGTAGCTTGCTCATGGCCACCCTCCAACTAATCAGAAAAAAAGAGTCGAAGTGATTAACTATATGGCTTTCGACCAAGTAGAGTTCTGGTAGGTGGATGGAACGAGTAGTGTTGCTGGGCCCTCTCGAGCTCTGTGGTGATTAGAGGCATTGCAGATGATGCATGTGACTGTTACCGCTGGCCACCTATATGGACGAAACTTGGTTGAATATGTAGGAGCACTACTAAAACAAGCGTGACTTTTCTTATTAATGAAGATTCTTGATGATTTCCCACAATTCTCACAATTTCTAGCTATTCTCAAGATGTCGAAGCTTACCTTTTACATAAACTCAATTATTTATGTAGTAGCCAATATGGTAACCATAAACTCATTGCTTGAGTTAATACCTATCCTAAGCACATGAATGAGTTCAATTTTCCCTCCGTCATCGTAGGAAACCCAGCGCGATCTGCTGACTAGTGGCTCTATCGAGTTACCTCATATCAGGCAAATCTCTATTCGTTTTTTTCCCCGACCCCGTGCCACTTAATTTTATCGTTGACGTAAATTATGGTACTGAAAGAGTTGTCAACACTATCGACATAGCATAAACTTGCCGTTGATTACATGCTATTCCTCTTCGACTAGACTCCACTGACTTAATTGTGATTTCCATTTCCAACCGCTGCATTATTTCACTTTGCAGATAGGTGTATATGAATGTGTGGACAACGGTATTCTACAGACCAATGCCAATGACGTCGACGAAGATAACTTGGTGAGTTTTGATCACAGCTATAACGGCACACTCACGTTTCAGATCTAGCTCTCTCTGTTGTTCCGCTGTTTGGTCGTCTTCAGACGAGTCATTTAGAAGCTTTTTACTCAACTTTGCGGTGCAACACCTCAATGCTCGCATTTGAATCTGAACAAGCTGAACACGTTGTTCGCCAAGTATCTGTTCGTTCATCACCATATTCAGGTTAATGCACGCCACTCATTGACTCCTTTAGTAACATTTCTTTTATGAATTTTTAATATAACCGACATATTCGGCGTTCCGCCTTTAATGCTTATTTGTTGAATTGTTTACTTATCTATTTCTTACATCTCCTTCTTTTCATATTCCAAAATATATAAGGAAATATTCATATTCAGTATTCAAATAAATAATATAATAATATTCATAGTACTAATAATAATAATAATACAAATAATATTCAATACAATACAATATTACAATATATTCAATACAATACAATATAATACAAATAATATTCACTATTCAATTAAATAACATGAAATACTTAAAGCTCTCTAAAAGCTCTCGGCGTTGATCAATCCCAAAAGGATGCGCCATACATTCGACTTCATTAAGCATCGTTTGGAGTTGATTGAATGCACATCTGATCTGTACAATGACTAGCGGTGGCCTATCGGCGTATTAAGCCAGTGTCGCTATCCTCCCAGACAGATCGGGTACCAATTTGCTGGTACCCCGGAGAGATGGAATGCTTGGTGGGCCGTGGACACGTGAATCGATTCCACGTGTGTGTTGCACGGTGCCTCCGAACACTGCGCCACACGCACCCGTAATGAAATGCTTATGAATAATAAATGTCCTACCTGCGCATTGTACATATGCGTCCTATATGAAATACGCATATACCA
>MQTX01000190.1:203498-250320 GCA_009735665.1 Angiostrongylus cantonensis | reverse complement strand
TATATATATAGATTGATACGCGTGTATATATTCTTTGCAAATTCGTTCATTAATTTGACATTTTCGTTTGTGGCTGCCACCTTCAAATTGCTATCTATGATGACCTTCATTTTTCTTGCATCGACTAATTTTCGTTCAGTTGGAGTTGTTGACGTCACACACGATTCGCTTCTGCTGTTCGCTCTTCCACCACACCCTGCAAAAACTCGTGACGTCGGGAAAAGACAGACTGCGTGAGTGTTACAACTTCAACGCTTTGTTGTCATTGCAATTTATTTCCTTTGTAGAATACTTCGTTAATAAAATTTTGTTCTTCTATTTCTCTTTATTCCCTTGTTCTTCTTTTCCTTTTCATTCATGGAATTCCTCTCCAGCTTTATTCGTTCATTAAATTCTTCTAGCCGCCATACCTGCCCCACCTATTCACTGTGAATCTGAGATGTGTGAAAAAGACGCAGTAGGCTGCTTACTTCACTCACATGCTGCTAATGAAGAATCCGATGAGTACTACGACGACGATGATGATGATCATGGTAACGACCATGACAACAACTACGAAACGCGAGAAAGCGTTCGTCAGAAACGTCAACACGAGGAACACCGAGTAGAGGAGGATGAGAGAATAGATGCAGTACAGGTACAACTGAAATTATTGACGGATAGGATTTCTATCAATATTGTAGACTAGCTTATATGTTTTTGACAAGTTGGAAGAGTTTTTTGGGTCTTCCACATAGTGAGGAGGGCCGGCCGCAGATCCTTATCTGGGTGACGGATTTCCTTACTTTTAATGAAAGGCTCTGAAGAAGGCGAAACCCTCCGGAACTCTAGCTGTTGTCGTTGATTAAAAACATATTGTTAGATATAGAGGTTACTAGGAAATCGATGTTGAGAATTATGAATTAGTGATCCCTACGTGTAAATGTCGTTAGTTCGATTCGTAACCCTTTTCACTACTTGGATGATTCAGGAGGCGTTCAGTCTTCACTACTTTATGTATTTATTATTATCAAGATAAGTATTCCATTTAGGTAGTTTTTCTGGTTATGCGAATTATGAGATAGCAAGTCATCTTGCAATGTTTCCAAATCCAACAGGACCTATCTCAGCAAAACAGAATGCGGGCAGCTTCACCGCAATAAATACTCTCCGAAAATATCTCGATAGCCATCTATTAAGGAAATAAAGGGAAATAAGCTAAATAAAAAACGGAAACCTCACCATTGAGTAACTTGTAATAAATAATAACTGTAAATGTTTCAGCTGTTTTTCGATTTCGAAGAAGAGGAACATGATCCATCTTTGCAATTCGTCACGCGAGTTCCGTCGCCCTCACCGCCCTCAGCCACCGCACTGAGGCAAGTCGGAGTTAGCAGGCCGACGGCATCACCGCTCCGGAAGCCGTCGCCGGCCGATCGCTCACAAAATGCTCCTGTGGCTCCGAGCGACACTCCTGGTGAACAAACTGATGATTACGGTATGGCAGGTTACATGTACTCCATAACTTTACTGCATACACAGTATACGCGTCGTAGCTCACGAATTCTCTAATATTGTAATATCTAGTTTTGTAGTTAAGACAGTAGCAGTCATAATAAAAACAGACAGTAAAGTAGAATAATAATCTTAATGATAAAAGCAAAAATGGTTAATAATTATTTTTTTATTTTATATGACCCATCTTCACTTCTACCGTGTGGACCCCAACAGTTCTAACATTCGATTCGTTTCCTCGTATCTATTGTCAACGAAGATCTTCTATTTTTTTCGTGTAGTTCCGGTTGCTGCTTAAGAATTACCATTTCATCTTGAATGTCGTGGATTGCTCGTCGAGCAGTTCTCCGTGGAATCGTGGAGTAGCCGGGATGGAGTTGGATTACAGAGAGCGATTTTTTTCCAGACAACTTCAGTACCAATTTTCCGATCCAGATGGATGAGAGGCTTGGATATCACTAGCACTAGTAATAACAACTAATATTAATAACTAGTAATAATGGCAGCAGGTGTTTGGCTGAGTCGATTGCGGTCAACTTGATCTTTCCAAACTCTGAGGACAGCGAAATCCTCCAAAACGTCAGCTTGTGCGTAAATAAAAAAATTAAAATAACACCTTGTCTTTGCTCAACAAGAATATAAGGAATGAAAACAGCAATAATAGTTAAGTAAAAACGATCACATACACGGTTTCATACGATGAAGGACAGGCTCTCGTATTTTGCTTTGCTGGCTTCGCTGGTATTTTCGTACATGTCATCGTATTTATTCAAATTTTTGCAGGTCTTCTTGCACTGTATTTTGTACTTAGTATGAATCTTATTATGTCTTGTATTGTATTCTTGTGGATGACATCTACATGCCAATTCGGCTGGAGACCACAATTAGGCGCCTGAGAAGTGTACGGGTGCAGTTCGAGGTCGTCTTCAACAAACACGCACTTCATCTGCTCCAAGAGAGTCCAACTTCTTTCCACTCTACCGCCCAAGCTCAGAGAGTTAGAAATAGTTTTTAAAACTAGAGTAACAGAAAATTTTTTATGTTCTTAGTGACATGAAGAAGATCAGGTAACCTGGTTACTTATAAGGGACAAATAGAGGCATAATTGGTCACTTCGAACGATTATTAATCAGTTCTATGGATATGTGCCTAACGAAAGAAATAGCGACCGTTAACTACAATAAAACAGTAATAATTCACTAAAAAGAGAAAACTAGAAACTAAAATGAAGCGGTAAGAATTAAACAAAAGCGGTCCGAACGGCTATCAAAACTCACGAACGATATTTCAGAGAAACTGGATGACACAGACGAGGTGCATTGCGTTTATAGACATTTGAATGACGAATTGTATAGGTATTGTTTGCTGGTGCATCAAGGAAAGGACGGAGACAGGTGTGATTCAGTTCCTTTATCGGTTCCACGTGAGCGCATGTGTCATCCACAAACAATTTTTTAGTTCCTAACCGCTGACGTTACCTAGACGTTTATTGGTATCTTCTACTTGCATATTTTAGTAATAAAAAAGAATGGGTCGTGCAGAGGATTGTGAGCAATGATGAATTTTTTCCAAGATTCCAAATGTATCTGTTCAATTTTGGAATCCAGTAACAGATAACTTAGGGATTGTATGTCTTTATGTGGTATCAGAGACAATTAGGAGTCCCTATCAACAAACAAGTTCCTCCTTCTCTCTAGGGGAAACAAGCGAGCTACCTGTGAGTGCACCCAACACCCACGTACAGACCACAGCAAGCTATACGTTAGTGTCAAATGGAAAACATGGCGAAATATGTGGGCCCCATTTTCCTGACCAAGAAAGAGCGCCGGACACGGCAACGTTGGATATGACGATTACGGAAAGAATGCTAAAATTTCAGAATCATTTTAGGCCGCCTAAATATCGGAGGACTAAGGTGATGATCGGTAACTACATTGCACTCTCACTTGCATTTCAGTCCTCTATTGAGGACTTTGCGATGCAGACAACAAGGATGTGGTATAACGTTATCGGCCTGGCAGAGACGAGACGACGCGACTCATTCAACGCCGTTTATGACACCAGAGAAGAAGTATTCTCCGAATATGCGACAGTAGAAGAGTCAGTGGCGTCGGCATTTTTGTCAACACGAGTTTGGCAATAAACACCTATTACTTCGAAAAACTAACAACCTGCATCAAACCTTTACGACTGAAGAGATATGGAGCAGCACTGGATTTCACAATCTTCGGCGTGCACTCATCGTCATCAAACTATGACGAAGACGAAATGGAAGCGTTCTGCATGGATCTGGAAAAGTCCTACAGTAAAGAAGAAACATTTCTGCGCTCATCATTTAAGATTTAAACGTTGAAAATGAACTCAGAAAGACGTCTGAATAAGGTCACATTGGAACCCGTGGATTAGGTGGGGGCGAGCAGAATGAACGGCTGTCTGAGTTTATCAGATGACCAGGACCATTCATAGTAACTCGCAATTCCAGGGACACCGCTGTCAACGCTAGACAAGGGAGCCTTTCAATGAAGAGTACCATGACGGAATAAATCAGAACACAGTAAATCGAAAGTTTCGCCTAAGAGATTTCGCTATTGTCTCAAGATTCTGCACAGAATCAGACTACCGCTTCTTTCACACAATATTCCACTCCTCGTGGGAGAGATAGAAAGAAAATGAAAGCCAAGTTGAAAAATAAACTTCAAAAACCACTATAAACTGTAATTTATTCAATTCATTAGACGGCTCTAGGAAAGATGCCGTTTAGCACTATCGAAGCCGAAGTTCGAAAATTACCGAGAGGCGTCTGTATCCAGAAACACTTGAGTTGACGTGCCAACATGGAATCGCACGACATGTGAGGAATCGTTATTTCTCGCCCGGATTTGCAGAACAGTGCAGTGCATAAAGGCTATACATGAAAACGTTAAGGTGAGAAGAGCAGCAATTGTGGTCGTAGGTGCAGAGGCCGAGAAAAGCAATCCAAATCCCATCGAAGATTGGCTATTTACAGGAATAAGATGATACCCCTCCAACGGCCAGACAAAACATTTACAGCTTCCACAAGAGCAGTGATAAGGAATTACTTCGCCATTACAACTCGGATTTCTTCAGTAGCCAAATCCCCTTTCCTCATTCGAAATAAAGGAGTATGGACTTATCTTCTTAGCGATTATCCCTTCCGAAATCCGGCGTGCTCATTCGACGGTGAGGAATCGAACAACTGGCGTAGTCAAGAGAAGACCTGAACAGCTGAAGAACCTGTCGCCAGTCCTCATCAAAACACTAACTCGGCTGCTCACGAGTCACCTGTCAGAACGCAATGTTCCTATTCAGTCGAAAGCCAGCAGTAGCGTAGGATCGTTCAGATATGATGACGTCCACGATATCGACAACGATGGAAAGTCTTCGTGCCGTCTGTCGTTTACAAGTTTCTCACTCGAGCCATTCTAAAAAGGATTGACAGAATACTGGACCAAGGAAAACCAGGTGAGCAATTAGAATTTTGAAAAGAATTCAGTACGATGGGCAAAATCCACACGATAACAAGACTCAATGAAGTGCCACAAGAGTACAAGAAACCACACTGTCTGATTTCGACGATTTGGAGAATGCTTTTGACTCAGGTGACAAGGACTCATGGAAGCTGTGGTTACTCATTGCCTCCATACTTAGTCTATATGGATTCTTCGTGAGCTGTATAAAAATTCCATTGTAGAAATATCACTACTCTACACTAAGGTTAGCATCTACATCGGAAAAGAGGTAGGGCAAGGATGCACTATCTCGACAAATGGGGAGCTTTCAAGAGCATCCGGAATGTAGTAGGGAGTAGAAAGAACACGAACACCATGAAATTGTTTTCGAACCCACGATTCTTTCTCTCCCAACGTTTGCGTCAGAAAACTGCTCGTTACGTAAATAGAATAAAAGACCATTTGGCGTTATAGAATGTGCAGTCGAACGGACAATGCAAGAAGTACTCCGTATCACGAAATTGAGGGAAGAGATCGAAAACGACGATATACATCAACGATTAAAAATCAAAGACGCCGTTCTACGCTCCAAATTGCCGAAGGTCATCAGCCGGAAACGAAAAGCGTATGAACGACAATCGATGGACAACAGCTGTTAATAATTGGATTCCTCGGGATGTCAAGCGCAATGCAAGAAGTCCAGCAATCCTATGGTCAGAGTTCTTCACGAAAACCTTAGCGGAAGGATATGTTACTAGCTACTAGCTACTCATGGAGAAGTAGGTTTTATGACGCTCGTTCGAGTCATTCGCGATCAACGGGACGAGAGGTGGAACAGGGATATGAAATGAAGGTTTTCTGTTTTTTTTTCTACTGCGAAGCAAATATCACAAGCTAATTGATTTACGGACACCGAAATTGGAAGTCCCAGACCAGCCGAGGTCCACACACATGGTCATGGCCCAAAAACGCTAGCGAAAGGGATCGTCGTAATTAACGCCCAATATGATTATTTAGTGTACTTTGCGAGCTCTTCACGAAGCTTATCCTGTTGCGCATATCAAGGATGTTGAATGAGGCACAAGCATTTGAGCAAGCAAGACTTTGACCGCAATTTTGCTGTTTGCTGCGTAGACAACATCCAAACCGTATTCAAGGTCATAGAATTTTATAGAGAATACCAACGGGTTCTAGTCCTTACCTTTGTTGACTATTATGAAACGTTTGACAGTGTCAAGACGAATGCAATCCTATCAGCGCTCGTCGATCAAGAAATCGACCCGTCCTAGATAAAAATATTCGGGAGGTACAAAAATATACAGCGATAGTGAAAGACGGACGGTTTGGTCACATAACAAGAAGGACTTCTGTTAGATGGAGGAAAAGAACGATGAAATAGACTCCACGAAGATCTAGGTGTCTTCTAGAAGCACCAGCCACACGCTGAGCATAAGCGTTCGCGGCTAGCGACATCCATCTGTACTCGTAAATGGCAACGATTTCAGGTTTACGGAATGAACCTCGCTGTGGTCACCATGTTTGAAGCAGGCCACCACTATGGTCGACGATTGGATAAGACGTAAACGAATGAAAATTGTGCTGGGGCTCGCACAACCAGTAAAGACGGGCCATCCAAGAATCTAAGGAAGACAATAACTCACATACAACACAATCGTAGCTGACGTTTCGGCAGAATCGCCTTCTTCAGAGCCGCTTTTTCCTCGGTGGAAATCAAATGGAAAAAGCGGCTCTGAAGAAGGCGATTCTGCCGAAACGTCAGCTACGATTGTGTTGTATGTGTGTTATTGTATGGAAGTAAACGTATCCTGTTTAACATCCTCGCAATTGCTAAGAGAGAAAACGACGAATTCATAATCCAATGCCGAGGTTAATAGAAAGTCGTTCCTGGGTACTAAGGAAGACAAATATAAGCGACCATGAAGCTGTGCGTATGTGGACGTCAAGGAAATCGAAGTAGATGGTCACCTCTATTAGTCACCTTCAAGATAGTCTGGTTGCTCCCTCTAAACAATAAGCAGGACCGAATTATTTTGCGTAATTTTTTTTGTTAAAAATAAAATTATGTGTTAAATATGGAATGGTTTAGCACAATATAAGTCTTGGAACTGTGGTACGTTCCCCTATGAACGGTCGTCTCCAACTTGGAAAAGCAAAGGCTAAATATCTTGGTCATCATGGTCAATTTACATGGCTTTCACGTCCTACTTTTATCTCTATTACATCCGTGTCCACATGATGTTTTTCAGAAGCTCGCATTAAAGTCTTTGACTATCATATTGTAAATGTGATCTTCTAAGTAGAGCTTCATCGTGATATAAGATATTTTTTACGATCACCATAGTACCTTAGTGTTGTGCCGTAGTTGATAAAGAATCTCATAGCGTTAAAGGATAATAATTCCACATGGTTGATGTTCGGTACGAGACCATGTTTCTGAAGTCCTCACGTGGTCGTGCACCGAAAGTACTTGCGTAGATGAATATCGCTAAAGTGTTTAGTGGTCTGCATTTCAATGGATGATGAAGTCACT
The DNA here is from genome assembly GCA_009735665.1 of Angiostrongylus cantonensis. Taxonomy (NCBI): domain Eukaryota; kingdom Metazoa; phylum Nematoda; class Chromadorea; order Rhabditida; family Metastrongylidae; genus Angiostrongylus; species Angiostrongylus cantonensis. Next base: position 242,805 of record MQTX01000190.1, on the reverse strand, counting down.
AGAATGAGGCGAGAAGGTAATGTGTATTGATGGAAAAAAGGATGAAGGATAAAGCTCTCGGCATTGGTCAATCCGTGAAGGATGCGCCATGCATTCGACTTCATTAGGTATCGTTGGAGGTGATTGAATGCATATCTGGCCTTTAAATGACTTGTAGTGGCCTGCCGATGTATTGAGCCAGTGCTGCTATCCTCCCAGACAAGTGGTACCAATTTGCCGACCTCGGAGGGATGGAAGGCTTGGTGGGCCATGGGCACTGGGATCGACTCCACGTGCGTGTCGCAGTGGCGCCTCCAACCACTGCGCCACATGGGCCCTATTGATGGAAAATCCCTATCAAATCATCGTTTGGCGCACAATGTTGACATATTTTCGAGAAGCACCAGCGAATCAGAGACCATGTTAAATGCGCTCAACGAAGAACGAAAAGAGATTGGACTTGCATATATCCCATGGAGGCAATTTCATTTATCTGAAGACAGAAACCACCTCGTACCTGTGCCTTTGACGTTCGATAAACATGGGAAACAGTATCAAAAAGGAACTGGGTAAAAGAAAGAAAACAGTATTGCTCGCATTTCGGCCACTCAAAAAAGTCACGGGACAATTAGCGGACTCAAAACTCCGCGCTCACTTTTTTCATTAAACTTTCTCTAGCGCTTTATTGTGCAGCAGGGGCATGGACTGACTTCTGAACCGTGTCAAGAAACTTGCTCACTTCTCACAGAGCGCTTGAACGATGTCTTCAAAATTTAATCAGCCCTTATAACGTCTAGCCGGAATGTGCAGCCTGCAGAATCCTATGCCACCTTCGGGAGGTACAAAAAAACGCCTCAAGAGTTTTGCGCGTTGATGTTTTCGATTCCTGGGCCAAGATCCGCACAGTCACTTCAAAATCATTGCCATTGTGCTTTTGTACCCTGTGCATGCCTAGAGGAGTGTTTTGACGAATTTTAATTTTTCCATCTAGATGTTCTTTTATGCGGACACAAAGTGTCTACCCGTTTCCCCAATATATTCCTCACTGCACGCGTTACATGAGATCAAGTATATTATACCTGAACTCATGCAATCCCCGTCTCTCCCGTTGGGACAGATTATACAGTTTTCTGAACTGCACAAAAGATCCTAGAGACGGTTGCGTACTAACTGACGGAGTAGGGTATTGGGTGGGATGTCAATAATCGCTACAAAATGTTTAAGACCGCTTTTTCTTAAGCATCTCTTAATGGTGTAACTTACTTCATTTGACATGAAGGGTAGCTTAAAGGGAATCTTACTTACGTTCGAAACATTTTTTTGGGAAACCACTCTACGCTTTTGTCTAGCTCGAGTGGCTTCTAACTCGTAGCCATTGGAAATGGATCTGACCTGTGAGTCACGCTCGTAACATCACGGCTCTGAGGAAGGCGAAATAGCCGAAACGTCTTCCATCCACCAACAACACCAACAACAACGATAACGAAGGCTGTACCAACCTCGCCTCAGCTAAAGAAACTCAGTTTATGAGATCATATAAATAAAGATATCAACTATCTATGCCGAGGTTTATAGAAAGTCGGTCTTTTGAGTTACTTGCATACATGGTTAATCGAGGAGGTCCGCTCTTGTCCAAAATTATAATCATCTCATTTATAATGTTGCGAGCTTTTAGGAAAAAAGAAAATAGCGTAGTGAAAACTGTTTTGAATAAATGAGAGTTTTCCAGGTGCTATCAACACGAGGGTCACACCATTTGCTGCTGTTTTGTTCCACCAGGTAAAAAAATGATTCTTGCTTAAGATTGCTTGCTTCCACTAGCGGTATATCTGCATCTCTAATAATTACCGAAAATTCTTTCTGAGCTAATAAAGTACTAGCAGTACTGAAGTGATACTACAGATAACAAGCATAGTAATCGACAATAGCCACAATAACATTAGCAACAGTGATGGTGCATAATTTTTTTGGCTTGCTCTCTGAAGATGAGAGAAGCACCAGTAGAACTGATTGTCTCTTTTGGCTTTGTGCTTGAAATCCACTACTGAATGATCCGTCCAGGCTTCAAGTTATCGACCGACTATTCGAAATTAGCTGATCTCCTAAACAAGCCCAAAAGGCATCACTCTAATCAATAAGGGAGCCGACTACTTGTGGGAACATCAAGCTATGAAAGGGAACTACCTTGTTATTTCATGAAGAACCACATTTGACCCAGCAATTAGTATGCTTAAGAATAAATGGTCGCGAGGGCAATATTCCAGATTATATACAAGAAAGGTTAATGTCTCAGGTTTTTTTCTTCTTATCGATACTGCAAGCCAAATTTATTTGTCGTCCATCTATAAACATGGCACTTGTAAGGTTCTTGCTCCTACTTTGCCACTTCACGAGTTATTAGCAGTGGAAGCTGCGCCTTAAACAAAGTTCTTGTGGAGAACTTGATTACCAGCGTGGAAACAGCATGAGAACGAGCAGGCGAAGACAGATTTGTAAAAAAAGTTTTTCTGGATATAAGTTTTCCAAACTTGCAATAGAATGCTTTCAAGTTGTCGTCATAGCTGCTGAGTTGTCTCTCCTCTTATTGGCCCTGTTTTTCTTTTTTTGACCCGAGAAGTGTAGCAGAGAATGGTAGGAGGAATGGAACGCTTCTTAAATATTACAAATGGATAATTCACTGTTTTCCTCACGAGGAAACACGAGGTCTCCATTGCGTTATTTATTCGTAATAGCTGAATAGCTATTCAGAGCTTGAAGGGTTAAATTTGCACGCAGTCTGCTCAGTCTAGTGCTTTCATAACCTTAGTAGAAAAAACTTAGTATATTAACTTTCATTTTTTACTTTCACTCTTTCTTTTCCTGCATCAACTTTCGCATATGTTGGGACGAAGCCATCAAGTTTTTCAGTACTATCACTGCACAGCATCGTTAAAGTGTGGGATGCGAGAGGTTTAAGAACCGATGAAGTCACAAACTATCAAGCTATCAGTTAGTGATAATAGAGGAAGTTCACAGGCGTTACTGGTTATTTAGATGATAAAATGCGGAAGACCGTTTTGAGATAATGCCTGTTATCGCCCATTATCTGGAAAGGAGTTGAAAAGGCAGTACCGAGACTTGATCGCGGAACAGCTCAAAGTAACACGCGCAACAGATTTAAAATCATTGCTTATTTCGCTAACAAAAGTTGACTAACTGAAATGATTCGTAAATCTTGCTTATCAATACTCATAGGTTAGTACCCACTGATAATGTGGCGCCTACCGATCCCTTAAATTTCAACGTTAGGCCCACCATCAGTTATGTAGACGGGTTCACTGATGGATTAGCCAGATAAAAGGATAAAGGATAAGGCTCTCGGCGTTGATCAATCCCTGAGGGATGCGCCATGCATTCGACTTCATTAAGTATCGTTGGAGGTGATTGAATGCATATCTGGCCTTTACAATGACTCGCGGTAGCCGGCCTTTGTATCGAGCCAGTGCTGCTCTCCTCGCAGACAAATCTGGTAACAATTTGCCGACCCTGGAGGGATGGAAGGCTTGGTGGGCCATGGGCGCATTTCACGTGTGCGCCGCAGTGGCGCCTCCAACCATTCCGCCACACGCGCCCAGCCAGATGTATAAACCTAATTCTCATCCAGTTGCTGAAACACAAGCGAGCCCATTTCACGAATATCCGAATGTTCTTAGAGCGTCTAGGGAACGCTTCTCTTAACGACGAGCATGTCATGGAGACCTTCGATGCTACCGACCTTTAAACAAACGTGTCGATTTACTCCGCAGCGCAAACCATCGATACGTTCCTTATGAAACGCGAAATAGCAATAAACATGTATAACTTTTCGATGCAGCACCTCATGGCTTTCTTCAGTCATGAAGAGTGCCTGACCTGCTCAGCTTTCAGATGCTTTGGTGAATACCACGCGTAAATGAGAGGTTTGTCAATTGGGCAACGGCCATCAATAAGCTTTGTCTTTACCTCTAAGGTGGAATGACCAGAAATCGATCTGCGGCTATTACAATACTGTAGATATATAGATGATTGCTTGCCTTCTGCTCTGCGCTAGCACAAGTGGAGATGGGTTAACTTTTTCAATTAAAGAATTAAAATTACTACCGATAGAGAAGCAATGGCAATGGTTCGAGTATGGTGTAGCTCCTTTCTTTTCTCTTACCTGACTTCTTATAAAGCGCGTGGTGATGAATGCGTTGGTGAAACGAGTAGACCACTTTGCATTCGTATTAAGGAGCACTTGGTTGGGAAAACAAAGCAAAACACTCTAGTAGACAAATATGGGACTGCAGAACAGAGAACATTTTGGAACCACATCCAAACAATAGAACTGGATCTTCGTTCAGCGACTATTGAAAGTCCCATGCTGAGTATGCTGGGTCACCTCGGAATAGTACGAATTTTTGCTACAATGTCACTATACACATATTGTTCGCTTAGAGCCTTGGAAATAAATAAATCCTTACGTTTTTTATTCCTTATTAGGTTTCCACATAACACTGTCATTTTTCATATTGATGCCCCGATGAATAGAGATTTTTCGAGAACATCAAATTTCAAACACAGGAACATTTCCATTCTACTGTTAGGATGTATAGCTGAGGCGGAGTAAATATTAATATTAATAATAACAATAATAATAATAGTATTTATTTATATGATCTTACAAACTGGTCTTTATGAGCCAATGCTAGGTTGGTATAAGTCTTCGTTCTCATTGTTGCTGTTGCTGCTGTTCGTGTTATTGGTCGACAGCACTTGCTCGATTCCATTCTTTCGCCACCGTTTTCCATAAAACTGATCGGTTTCCTAATGGGTTCACCTGCGGTCTTGAGGATCTGTCGTCTGTCATCCTTATTTATATTCCAAACTTTGGTGGTTTTTTCAACGAATCTTGTAAACGTCGTGCTACTACGTGCTCAGTTTCTCAGGAGGTCCCAGTTCTTAGGCAACAAAAGGAGATTTCTTGTTTTGTTCCAAGACGGCAGTCGTTCCGATTATTACCAAACACAAAGCTGGAAAACGTTGTAAAATGTCGAGTTCCCAAAAATAACAACAATAATAATGCTGATAATAGTAGTAATAATAGCAGTAGTAAAGTAACAATACTAGTAACAATGGTGATAGCACTTGTGTTAATAAGAATTCTGCAGACAAGGAAACATGTGACCCGACAGAAATCGATCTCGTTCGACCTCCGGTGAAAACAAGATTTTCTTCCATACGAGTGACACCTTGGCCAGACGTCATGAAAGTCAGCAGCACTGCTATGAAGTCCAATAACACTAATACTGCCAATACTACCACTACTACTGCTACCACTACTACTACTTCTGCCACTACTACCACTCCTATTACTACTACTACTACTGCCACTACCTTTGGTTCGATCACCACAAACGCTCATGACTTTACCTCTGCCTCCCCCACACTTGCTCGATTCCATTCTTTCGCCACCGTTTTCCATAAAACTGATCGGTTTCCTAATGGGTTCACCTGCGGTCTTGAGGATCTGTCGTCTGTCATCCTTATTTATATTCCAAACTTTGGTGGTTTTTTCAACGAATCTTGTAAACGTCGTGCTACTACGTGCTCAGTTTCTCAGGAGGTCCCAGTTCTTAGGCAACAAAAGGAGATTTCTTGTTTTGTTCCAAGACGGCAGTCGTTCCGATTATTACCAAACACAAAGCTGGAAAACGTTGTAAAATGTCGAGTTCCCAAAAATAACAACAATAATAATGCTGATAATAGTAGAATAATAATAATAGTATTTATTTATATGATCTTACAAACTGGTCTTTATGAGCCAATGCTAGGTTGGTATAAGTCTTCGTTCTCATTGTTGCTGTTGCTGCTGTTCGTGTTATTGGTCGACAGCACTTGCTCGATTCCATTCTTTCGCCACCGTTTTCCATAAAACTGATCGGTTTCCTAATGGGTTCACCTGCGGTCTTGAGGATCTGTCGTCTGTCATCCTTATTTATATTCCAAACTTTGGTGGTTTTTTCGACGAATCTTGTAAACGTCGTGTTACTACGTGCTCAGTTCCTCAGGAGGTCCCAGTTCTTAGGCAACAAAAAGAGATTTCTTGTTTTGTTCCAAGACGGCAGTCGTTCCGATTATTACCAAACACAAAGCTGGAAAACGTTGTAAAATGTCGAGTTCCCAAAAATAACAACAATAATAATGCTGATAATAGTAGTAATAATAGCAGTAGTAAAGTAACAATACTAGTAACAATGGTGATAGCACTTGTGTTAATAAGAATTCTGCAGACAAGGAAACATGTGACCCGACAGAAATCGATCTCGTTCGACCTCCGGTGAAAACAAGATTTTCTTCCATACGAGTGACACCTTGGCCAGACGTCATGAAAGTCAGCAGCACTGCTATGAAGTCCAATAACACTAATACTGCCAATACTACCACTACTACTGCTACCACTACTACTACTTCTGCCACTACTACCACTCCTATTACTACTACTACTACTGCCACTACCTTTGGTTCGATCACCACAAACGCTCATGACTTTACCTCTGCCTCCCCCACTGTGGGCACCACATACACCAGAAACACATCACTTTCTGGGACGCGTTTTATAGCTTCGAAAGCCACTGGAAAAAACAGGTTAGCTGTTTCCTACCATTTCTCATTTTACTTTTACTTGTGTACTAAGATATGCGGATTAAATGAATTTAGATGTCGGGTTACATATCCACGTAAGAAGACAAGCGCCTCCAAAAGGAGACCAGTGCTCCTTTGCGATTCTGCCCATTTTATCATTAACTCTTTGTTACTGTTCATGTTGTTGCTCAGATTTCTTTGAATTTCAACTGTTCTCTTGATACGCGTAGGTAGTTTAAAGTATCTCGCAGAAGTATTACTAAAAATGACGCTGAGTAAAAGCTGAAAAGCTTCTGAGCATCAATCACCTGTAAAGAAATATAAGAAAGAAAGAAAGAAAAGAGAAAAAAGAAAATACTTTTCTTGTGGAAACTCACACTACTGTTGTTTGTGGAAGGTCATATGCCTTCGGACAAGAATGTTGATGGGATTTATGGAATTAGGAAGTTCAGAAAATCATAAATACAAATCGCACGTACCATCCGCAGTGTAATTAACCACTGGGTGAGCGAAATGTCTCCAAATCTCCATTAAATCCTTTTATGTGCTAGTAGTGTACACTATTTGGATCCATTCCATTAACAGAATTGAACAGAATCACAGCGAAATTGTATTCCTTCGTATTCTTTCTTTGATGAGCTTACACGAGGTTGATAATAATATTTATTATCGGCTAACGTTTCGACGTCTTCGTCTTCATCAGAGCCGATGATCCGAGTCGATGGTCCACGCTTTTCTTTCGTCTCGATGTGGCGGCTTCGCCTTCGTGTCGAGTCAGGTCTTCTTCAGCTGTCCGTCTCCTCGAATGAGGCACACTCATTCAGTGGTGCCATTTTATCCTGTATTCCTTCGTGTTTTTGGCATGAGGTGGTTACCTGCATTGAGAATGGATATTCGCTGTTAGTCTTCTTGTGAGTAGACATGGAAAATGACGGTGATGGCAACCTCGAACCACCTTCCATGAATTGCCAGTAGTCAACGTGCAGATTACAGTCCACCCATTCTCATGTAAGTATGTTAGGAGTTGATTAAGACCATATGGTACAGATCATTCAGCAGTACTGCAATGGCAGGCCAGATAAGTGATTCGCTTTGAAGATGTGATCAATTTCTATACATATCGAGAGTTAAGCAAAAGGATATGGGATAGCTTGTTTGTTAAAGACTTATGTTGTTTACACTACTAGAAAAGATGGAAGTGGCAGACTTGAATTTTGAAATTTGAAACATTAAAATTCGAACGCAAGCCCTTCTAAACTTTATAACGTGAACGGTGTCAAAGGAAAGAACCGTGGACGACTCAAAAATTTCTGAGTAAAGATCTTAAGATGGGGAAAGTTAGAGAAGACTCACTGCCATCGACGATGGAAAGTTAGTTGATGTAGCTCCATGCAATACTAGCAACTAGTCTGCAAAAGAATCGAGTATATGTAAAGCAGCAATGTAGGAATAATGAAACAAATTAGATTGTCGAAAAGAAATGGGTGGAAGACATGTGCCTCAAGACCCGAATGGGAAGAAAAAGAGATCGTCGGTATGAAATTCACCCAGTGACATAATACACGACGAAAATCGAAGTTGTATCACAATCTCAGAAGTTCTACTCAAACTCGCCACTAGGCGAAGGACCTCCCCGAAATGATTCTAAAGACTAATTCTATTGCACAATTACGCCCGACACCACACCACCATTACCATAGGAGTTACTTGAAATAGAAAAGCGAACTCATTATGCTCACGTGATCTCTTGGCAAATAACCTCTACTTTTTCAAACGGCCGAGAACTATTGGCTGAAATAACTCCAAAAATCAAGCCACTACCATGAAGATGATTTGTGGCTTTAAGGTGCATTTAGATTTCAAAGGTTTTAAGTTCCATTATTAAAGCTCTTTGGCTGTAAGGATATGTGGATTTGAAACTGAGTGATAAGAAGTCGAATCTTTCCGAACAATCTCATAAACATTGTTGAAATTTAAAAAAACCGTAACTGGTATGTAGAAAAGAGGGCCTTCCCAGAATGAGTGATTAGTAGCAACCGAGCTCCATTCAGTGGTAACTTTAAAGTAATTAAAGCTTGTAATGGAAACTCGAACAAAGGACACCCTACTCCTTGCCCACCTTTTCGACTCAACAGTACTGCTTGCCCTAACGCATGCTTCAGAAACCTAGTCGCTCCGTAGGCAGGATGAAAGATCACTCAGCTTTATTGAACGCGCAGTCGAAAGAACGATACTAGGAGTAACCCGTTTCACACAAGTAAGGGGTGGGATCCGAAGCTCCAACCTGCGTCAACTTTCGAAAATCAAAGATGCCGTTTTATACGCCAAACAGTCGAAGATAAGGTGGGCCGGACACGTAATGCGTATGAATGACAGCCGATGGACAAGAGCCGTTTGTTACTGGATTCCTCGGGATGTCAAACGTACTGCAGGAAGACCACCGACCCGATGGTCAGAGTTCTTTACGAAAAGCCTAGAAAAGAGATGTGATGCTCGACGAGTCCCTAGAGCGAGTAGAACCCACTGGGCTACTCTTGCACGCGACAGGGAAAAAATGAAAGATTTACTGGCGCCTACTCGAGTCACTCGATGATTAACGGGACTACGGATGATACAATTGAATGGAAACTCGCTTTCCGTTAAAGAATTGCTAGGCGTCCTCTTCTGAATGAGGTATCAGATAACCATGCCATCACCGAGATAACGAATCCATTCGTTAAGAAAGCGTCGAACTCCATCTTATGCCCTTCAATGCGTAAAAGCACGTTCGCTCTGCCTCTAAACGCGCTTATATATCTTATTCCCATTCTTTTATAAAAAATCGGAAATATTTCGACCTTATTTAAGCTATTTCTCATTGACAGTTATAGCAGCTGAATACGGATCTAGCTCGGTTCTCCATCCTTCCTTTCAAAATAGCTTTTTTGCATGTGCTGTCTTCATCATACCAGATGAGAATCTGGAGTGAACGATGTGGCGTTGTACGGTAGTCGTTGGTCTCTTTCCTCTCCTAGCACAACTAGATAGATCTCAAAGATCAATATGGCCAGATCAAGCAAGGCTTCCTTGGACCCCACTGCCTCTGCTTTGTGATCAATGGCGTCACTAGGCAGTGAGCTCTTTAAAAAAAAGAAATTCCCATGTATCTATTAGCTATAATATAATAGTAGCTGTCGAAATAAAAGCAATGAAATGGACTGAAAGCAACAGCACTTTTGGCTAGAGAATACCTTGAAAATGAGTGCACTCCATTAGTGTTTCCCGATTTGGAACTCATGTAAACAAGTCCATGTTTCGATTCCCGAACAAGCACCATCATCGTGAACTACGAACGTTCTGCGGAACATCACAGAGATTTATAATGTCGTTGCTTCGTTCTTCGTTCTTTCTGGATGAGCGTGCGATGATAAAGTCACTTTCCAAAAAGAGCCTTTGAAGTTCAACTAAGCTTCAGAATATTACCAGAAACGACGCAATATCCTTAGGTAATCACGGATCTGTCAAGTATTTACAAAATAAGTTTTGTTTGAATTCACTAAAAATTTTCGATTATGTAAGTGTTCTTCATTTCATAGTGTTTGTGAGGAGCCCGTAACGGAATCATTCAATACAATGCTAATCGTAGATGATGATGGATGACCGATTTGAGATTACCCAATTTGATTTGCAATACTGGATACTTGATACTCGAATGGCTCGTCCTCTGGTTGTGTGGGCTCCAGCATAATCTGAATTTTTCGGAGATTTGCTGGTTAAGCCATTGTGGTTCCCTGGAGTCCCGAGGTCGGCCTGGCCAAAGCCTGGCCCTGACCATGGGCAGTCGCACCCCTCGTGGATCAGAGCGAGATTTGCCACCATGCGACTTTGATGCCAGGATGGTGGTGAATCCTCGTATCGGTTTACTCTTACCTAGGCTTCCTAATGGAAATGCCGGACTCCCTTCTCAGCTTGGGAGACCCTGCCAGGGGATGAATCCCCGCTGTGCATCGTAGTCCGACACCCAGGAAAAACTCCCAGCCACGATGAAGCGGTGAACCGTTGAGAGGTTGAAATAGCAATTTCGTTTGCAAAGGAAAAAAGAACTAAAGTGTAACGTAGTCAAAGACTATTCGTGGAACCTTCACTATTTTAATAATGCAATAGGACAATTGATTTTAGTTTGGAACAGTGCGCATGAAAAAGTAACGTTGGGTCGTTTTTCTCTATCGTCAAAGAGTTCGTCGTAGTCGATGTCATCACAATAAAATTCGACAAAAACGGAGCGATGTCATTGCGAAAGTGTCAGCACGAAAGACAAGTTTGCACTTTGGAAATGAAAGGCCGATTCAATTAAAATGAAGACAGTGCAGCGACATGTCGTCGTCGAAGAAGCTCATCGTGACTGACTGGAGTTCGACAGCGACGAGTGCACTACCGTCGTACTAGTACGTCCCAACGTATCGAGACATTTCTGTAAAGCATTCATCCTATCCAACAAACGATTTTTAACGTCGAAAACAAAGAATACATATTGATTAAGCACACCGAGGTTCAAGGAAAGTCGGTTTCGAAGCACAAAATTGTAAGTTGTTAACCTTGTGACATCCCAACTCGCATAGTAACTCATTTACGAAACTTCAACTCAAATGTGAAAGAAAGATAAAAGCTTGTCGTTGAAAATTACCTTAGGGGTGCGCCGTTCATTCGGTTTCATAAAGTTTCGTAGAGATGATTGGATGCGCTCAGGTGTGGATCACCAAAAATAATTGGCCTTTTCAACTTTAAGCACCTATATTTTGGGTCGAACTAAATTTTAGTGATGGGAAGGATTGTATTAGAACTTTCGTTGTCAACGTTATATGACTTTAGTTCCTCCAGTACTATAGATTCCGGCTTGCGTCATTGATGTTAGCGGTGTTATGATGATCTTTGAAAAAATAAACAAACTATTGTCTACTTACTTATATACTAGTCCGTCTTCACAAAGAGGAAGAATAGAGCAGTAGAAACGAGGTAAGCGAGAGACCATCTTAGTGCTCTTCTGGGATTGTGTAATCTCACTCCCACTCGGTTCCTGCTTCGACCTCCCATTCGTAGTTATCAGCTCAACCAGTTCTCCCATATTTGTGAATTGATAACGCTGTGCATGCTAGCTTCTCTGCGCCAAAAATTATATTATTTTCTAAATCTGTAGATATTGAACCGAACAGTCAAATGGAATAGGGGACGGTGTGACGGAATTCATAAAGCTCTGGATATTAACAGATTTTTTTTCAAAAAGGAGCAAAACCACTTTTTTCTACACACGCATCGAAGCCATCAGCAAGCGCTGATCATTTTAATTTGCGCCTTTTGGAAGGCTTATAAGATCTTCATTAACCCTTAGGGTCTGGCATGAGGTGCGTTCCACTCACACGACGCGGAAATAACGCCCGTGCTCAACATCGGGCCTTAATATCTTAGCTCATAAAAACCATATTAAATAACTTAAAAACAACTTGATATATAAATCCTTGACGAAAGCATACGAAATTACTTTTTTTTTAAAAAGATAAAGTCTTGATTTTATTCACCTCAGAAATCGTGCTTTTGTCACTATTTTTGTTAGGGTTTGTATTTCGAAAACGAAGGCAATTGAATAAGCGATAATTCGCCCATTGGAGCACAATGCTTGCTTTGATACTCAGACACCCTTACTGGCTGGCAGGCTCCAGCATACTCCTCATTTTTCGGAGTTTTGCTAGCTTAACCATTTTGTTTCCCTTGAGTCCCGAGCTCCGCCTGCCAAAGTCTGCCCTAGGTCGTCACCACCACTAGCAGTCGCCGCCCTTGTGGATCAGAGGGAGACTTGCCACCATGCGACTAGTTTGAATCCAGGATGTTGGTAAATCCCGGTATTAGTTTACTCTTAGCTGTGCTTCCTGATAGAAATGGCGGACTCCTTCTCAGCCTGGGAGGCTCTGCTGGCAGGATAAATCCCAGCGCTATACATCGCACCCAGGAACACCTTCCATCCACGACTAGGTGGTAAATCGTTTGGAGGTTTAGAACACAATGATATACCCAAATCAGTGATATTCTCAAGTACGTTACTGTTGTTTATGGCTTTTGAGATTTCGTTTGGAACAGCAACAATCTAAATTTGGTGTGGTCTGGAGTACGATGGTATTCAGGGTAACACGCATCACAATAGAAATATGCGTGAGCTAAAAAGTGCGGTCCCGAGGACCTCAAATTGAACCGAAATTGGTTCTCAAGCACTAAATGTCCCCAAAGAAGTCCACATTTGTTTTCACGCTTTTGCAAACTTTATTTGTGAATCATTTTGAAAGTTTAATAGCAGTTTTAAAGAGTCGTGATTACTCCTATATGAATAGAGTCGTTTCTATAGGTCTTTCACCTTTGTAACTTTTTACGTTTTCTACTTATTAAGAAACATCACTATTTTGCGAAAATCCAGATTCAGAAAATAACTATTAAAGCATGCTTAATCGATAAATAATTGCCTAGTTTCCAACATCGTAATTACTCCTGTAGAAATTTACTTCACTTGCAGCTGTATATGTCGAGTACATTTGTCAACCGAAAATGCTATATTTGGCATTCCTTTCCTTCAATATTTTTGTCTTTCATCTATACAAAGGGATAAAGCTTTCGGAGTTGATCAATCTCTGAGGAATGCGCCGTATATTTGACTTCACTAAGCATCGTTGTAGATGATTGAATGCATACATGCTGGTCTTTTACAACAACCCGTGGTGGCCTGCCGCTGCATCGAGCCAGTGCTGCTATCCTCCCAGACAACTGGGGTACCAATTTGCCGACCTTGGAGTGATAGAAGACTTGGTGAGGCTGTGGCATCGATACCATGTGTTCACCGCAAGGCGCCTCCGACCACTAATCCACACGGGCCCTTTCATCTATAGTGCTGAAATTTCTGATAGCGAAGAATACGCATAGAATCTTGATTTCTTTTCAGCAAATAATTTTATTCGTTTAGGCAGTATCTGTTGTAGTTCTTCTTCATCTGTTCTGTCAACCGCATTAGCACTCTTTTCTCTGACCCTGACAATGTGAATTAAATCTTAAGCTATGGCCTTGGTTTTTCAGTTGACGCAGTCTTTGTAGCTGTACTAAATTACTGCAATTTATCATTATCACACTGCTATCACACCGTGACGTCGTTAATTCGTTGACAGCATGTCGTGTCGTCGAACAGCGTTCCTTTGTATTACAGCACCCTTAAGGTGCAACGTCATTTCAGAGATCGTTTACCTCAATATTGGATTAAGCTTTGCGCCACGCTGGCGCTAAACACTCCAATGACTGAATGACCGGTCGCTTTGGCCATCTCACCCGAAATTTCGCTGTAAAGTGCAATTTCGGTCCTGTTTGCATATTTTGAATCTCTATGCAACTTCTTTTCTGTAAATGATTAATGGTTTGGCGTTCGTCTTCTTCCCTAGTGGGAAGAGTGCACTGAGATAAATGTACAGTGTACAACGCGAATTCTCTATAGAAATCCACAATTATGTTTAAAACCCTAATTTTGGATTACAAAGTTGAAAATTTTGGCAATTTTTTATCGTCTTATTTCTTCACTTTGAGAACCATATTTGATTTTTAAAAAAAAGCCTCCTTTACTCATTTGGAAAGTTTGAGTCTCAATCGAAAACTTTGCTACAGCGTTGTGAGCCCGTGTTTTGTCCCTTGCGCTAGATTTATAACTCTTTTCAAAAATTCCCTCGAAGCCCTTCGTATCCCATGGATACCCAGTACGCTACCACAGTGGGACCGGAGGTGAACGTGTTCTCTTATGTTGATCTCTCTTTGCGCAACAAAACGGTTTTCTCACCTGTTCAGTAATTTAATAATTATTTGCCGTACGAGAAATCCAATGGACGGCGTACGAAAGGGTGGACATGCCATCTTCATGCCTTCGTTATGAGAAAATTCATGCAATGTGATCGTGTGGCGATTGCACAGGCCTTTATGAGTTAAGAACTGAGCGATGTGGAGCACTTGATGACAATTCGACTGAAGCCAACGATTCTTTAATTGGATTTCTTTAGTAACTGACTTGTAATGCTTGTTTAGGTGCTAGATAACAACTTAAGGCTGGTGTTATTCAAGCTTAAATATCATTCTTTGCACGTGCATATCGGACTTCAAAATTCCTCTCACTAACATGAAATTTGGTACTTCTACCATCACTCTTACTATTCAACAACACTAACTGTACTCATTGCGAACCTTTGGAGCTGGCCTATAAAGCATTTTAACTCACGAACCTATTTATACAAAGCTGAACACACTGGGATGGTCCTTTTGGATTCTTTCATGGTTCAGCCTTTCGCTTGCTGTTTGATATGGATCATCTGCATCTCAACGTTTTTTTTTTCAAATGAAAGATATTTCGGTTAAAAGAAGAATGTGATCGAGGCAGCCACCACCCCACTGCTTTCCCATTACAGTTTTCGTGCGACGTTTTCGAACGTGCTTCACAACATTGGACTGCCGTATCATTGGTTTTATAAACATAAAATGGCGTTATGACGATAGTCGTGCAGCAGCTCTCTAGATCAAGAAGGGTATTTGCTTTTTGGTCGTGGATGTCTTCATTGTCCCAGGAAACAACAACGGCAATCACAATTGCTTCCGCTTCAACGGAATTTAAGAGCTACTTTAAGCGGATGAAAGAACAATATGAAGGTCACTCAAATATTACGACGCTTATTTAAGTTTTGTTGGAAAGCACATCCGCCATATCAAATCTTTTTCGAAACCCTGTTCACGTACTCATATTTGGAATCATTCGATTAAGGGGCTCTAGTTGGGAGACAAGGAAGTCTTTTGAATTTTAACGTGTTTCCCTTCCTAAATAACATTAGGATTTTGCTGCTCCTCCGTTGTTCATGCATTTAGTACTACTAAACATACCGTACAAAGTGCAGAGCTACTCTATTCCTGATGGTTTCATTTTTTCCGGAAACTGTAACTGCTCCCTTTGTTTTTTAGGAAATAGTTGACTTTATACAACTAGGAAGAGAATGATAGTTTCTGTTTTATGATTAAGGCTGATTCTTCTCCTTGTGTTTATTGTTTCGTTGAAGCACTGTTTCGTCTCCACTGAAAAAAGTCATGCTCAATACCTGTGCTTGAAACACTGCTAATGGCTCAAAATGGTCAATGTTAATGATTTTTTCCCGATGAAAAGCCGACTTCACAGATTTCTCCAATGACGACTTTTCTTAGAAGTACCTCATTTTCAGAAACGCAGATCAGATCAATATTTGCTTCTGCGTAAGTCATTCTGACGGCATCTCACTTCGTTTTCCCAACTGCAACTCTCCAGCTTTCAATGAAAGGTTTCTGGTACAAGTGCACTTACTTTATAAAGCAGATCATCATCGTTTTCTTCCCAATTTTTGGTAGTATGATGTGGCTCTGAGAACCCTACAGTTTTCACGCACTAGGCCCGACAACGTTCAGTTAATTGCAAATTTTTGAGATACGAATAATTTCATGAATAGTTCCCAGGTTCGACTTTCTATTAACTTCGGCATTGGAATATGAATGCGTAGTTTTCTTGTTCAGCAACCTCGAGGTTGTTATACAGCACACATTTATTTCCATAGAAAAGCACACAATGCAATACAACACAACAGTAGCTGACGTTTCGGCAGTATCGCCGTGTGTTTTTATGTGGAAATGTGTTGTAGTGTGGAAGTATATGTGTGTTTTTCTATGGAAGTAAATGCATGCTGTATAACAACCTCGCGATTGCTGAACAAGAAAATTTGATGAATGTTTTTCTAAACACGAAAAATCTAAATCTACTTGACCCACCAAAGAAAAAAAATTCTTCATCGTTTCGATGCAAATGAATAGGTCGTCTATTTCATGCATGGTCGTCTACCCATATCCAGGAAAGCTTTATGTAGCTTTGCAGTTAACTATCTTGTGGTCATGGTGGTGAGCGCGTTACTCCCCAGAAAGAACAATAGCGCATTTGTTTCCCACCGCAGACACCTGCGATCCGGAGTTTTGTAAATACCTCAGCATCATTGAAGTTATATTTTGCAACAAATGCTGCCATAAAAAATAGTAGGCAGTAACTAATAAGTTAAAATTATCTTGAGGTCATTCTCGGATCGGAAGGCCGTGAACTTGATTGCCTATCTGTCTGTCCGGCAACCACATGAAGTGTTCTCAACAGCATTCCCACACATTCCACTATTGTGCAGTTGTCATGGTTGTGCTTCTTCCTCTGCACCGGTGCAGTATGAACATCTACTGTGTTCTCATCTCGTCAACGTGTTGAAGGACTCTGTGGTACTGAACGCTCCGGGAAGGACAATAGCGCGTTCGTTCCCCACCATGGACACCTGTGGTCCAGAGTTTTGCAAATATCTCAGCAAAGTTGTCGTTGCGTTAAAGGATTGTCTTACGTGGGAATTAAGCATGTATGGGTGACGATGCTGGACTATCTTTGCGAAGTAATTAATGAAGTTAACGCGAGGGACTTCAAAGGTTTCAAAGTATAGAGGAAGATTTTTATGAGAATCGACAAATTTGGCAGTGGATAGGTGCACGACAAAGCCAAAGCTGCCATTATCAAGCAGCTGAGTTTTCTCACTTAAAAGAATGAAGCTCTGAATTTGACAGTGGTAGACTTAACAGGAGTTTAGCATATAACGAGTCTGTTTTTTATGCTGATAAAATCAGCGTAAAGTTTAGCGTCGGAGATTGATGAAAAGCACTTTAATATAGATTCTGCATTCACTGCTCCAAACCCCTCTTATCAATCTCATACTGAAAAAATTCTAGAACTTATTTTTTCATCTTTATCAAAAGTGGTCTTGCTAATTATAAAGCTAGGAGACTCCACCGGTAAAAACTCTATTCGTTTTCGTAATACGTTAAAGTTTCTTAGAGGGCCTTGATCGCTCAAAGACCTTGAAGACAATGAGATTCTTTGTGCCAGGCATATTTGTGCTGTTATCGCCCGTATTGGTGAAAATATATGGGCTCCTAGTTCGGACTCCTGCTTAGCTTGGGTGACCAAACCAGAAGCTGAATCACATAGCATATCCTTACTCAGCACAGAGGCATAGGTCCACGGCCACAATGTAAACCAAAGGGAACATGCCACTTACCGTAATCATGTAAATCCATATTTCCATTGCTGATGGCAAAAGATCGATAGAACTAGCTGCGAGATAGGCGAAACGCAGGACCCGCATGGTGTGGTGGTGAACGCGTTACTCCCCAGAAAGGACAATAGCGTGTTCCTTCCCCACCATAGACACCTGGATCCGGAGTTTTGCAAATATCTCAGCATCATTAAAGTTATATTTCGCAACATATAACCTGCCATTAAAAAGAGTAGGCAGTAAATAATAAGTCAAAATTAAGCTATAAGCGTTCAATGAAAGGATTTAGAATGCTAATACGTAACACTGTCACGGGAATAACGGAAAATTACGTAAAGGGTGAACTCGGTAAAAGAACATGTTGACTTTCTTGATTACACAATTAAAGAAATGCAATGAGAAATAGGAAAAGCAGCAATATGCTTAAGATTAATGCCGATGTTGATTTACAACCGTAACGTTGCTGAGATATTTGCAACACTCCGGGCCTCAGGTGTCTGCAGTGGGACCGAATGCGCTATTACCATTTCTGGGTGATAACGCGTTTACCACCACACCATGTGGGTCCTTCGTTTTCCCTGTCTCTCAACTAGTTTTGCTGATCATTTTCATGTGTGTTTTTTTGGTCACGTATTCACGACTGTGTTTGATCTATACTAGTGACAAGATGAAAAATAACATCTCTTGGCCTTCACATCGCTAACAAACCCATAAGGAAAAGAGAGTAAGAGAGAAAGGTAAAGAAGTGGAAGTGTTCCTACCCTATGGGGGTTTTTGTAAGTTATACCTATAGAAACTTTCCTCAGAAGTTTTAGAATGTTCGGACTCCTATTCATTTCCTTTTTGTTTTCGTCCATGTGAAAATTCGATTTGGATACGGTAAGATCTATGGCGCGGGTCTAACATTGGACAGTTTCTAATGAATTAAACAGAAGTAGCATCAAAGACTACAGGCGATTTAAAGGAAAAAGGTGAGCTGCAAAAGTTTAGATGTAGGTGAACAAACTCGGTCCTTTACACTGGATTTCACATTACTTATTTGGATAAGTGGACGGTCCGTCTTCCCGAGTTGTGCGGACCTCAGCAAATATGCCATTCGTTCCTTTCTCTCGCAATCGTAGTCCAGGGTGGTGGTCTTGTTCGAGCATGGTATCGCTTGCGAGTCTCATACCGTGATCTGTAAAACAACTGCAGCTGCGGGTACAGCTGATTAACTTTGTTTACGCACACGTCCGCCCAACGTGCAGGTGGTCGTCTAAGAGCGCGTTTGCGTTCTCTTGGAATCCACTCTACTGTTCTTTTCGTACATCTGTCATCTGTTTTCCTCATTACGTGACTGGCCCATCTATGTCTCACTATAGATGTATATTCTCCTGGATCTTGAAGATGTGACAGATTTCGAAGATCAGAGGTTCGCAGTCGGGTTAGATACTGATAGTACCGGTTATATGTCAGAAGACACCGCTCAAGCGCTCTGTGAGTAGTGCGAAGAATTCTTGACGTTGTTGAAGTATCAACCCACGTCTCTGTACCATAACAGAGCGCTGGGAGGACCTTAGAATCGAAGAGATGACCGAGGACTTTCGAGTTCTTCAGTTGGTTGGTTGCTTTTTTGAAAGACCCGAATGCGGCCCAGGCTGCTCTTCTTCTTCTATATAGTTCTTCCTTCATACTGTTTTCCATGTTCATTGATCGCCGAAAGTATACGTACAAGATGGTCTCTGCAATGACAGCGCCATCCAATTCAATTTTTTCGCCTTCGCACCATGAGTTTTTCATGAACTGGGCCTTCTTTCGACTTATGCGCAATCCAATCTTTTTCCCCGCTTCGTTGAGCTTATTGGTCATCATCTTTGCTTAGCTAGTACTTCTTGAGAATATGACGATGTCGTTGGCAAAACGAAGGTTTGATAGAAATATTCCGTCAATACGTACGCATTTCACATCCCAATCGAGCGACTTCATTATCCACAGCAGTGCAGCATTAAACATCTTTGGAGATATTGTGTCGCCCTGTCGAAACTCTTTTATTATGTATATGGTAAGGCGTTGATGAAAAAGCTGTATTTTCGTAGTGCAGTTCCGATAACAGTCGGACAGAGTTCATATGTAGGACGGACCCACTTCTTGGTCGACGAGCGCTGGTAGGACTGCATTCAGTTCGACACTGTCAAACGCTTTTTCATAGTCGCAAAGGTTAGGACTAAAAACCAGGGTTATTCCCGACATATTTCGATGACCCTGGACACGGTTTGGATGTAGTCTATGCAGCAAAATCCTTTCCGAAATCCTGCTTGCTTGACTGGTTGCGCCTCATCCAATGTCCTTGATATGCGCGAGAGGATAATATTCGTGAAGAGCTTGTAGAGTACACTAACAGGGATATGGGATGATAGTTACGAGGATCCCTTTGGTCTTTTTTTTTAGGCAGGATTACCGTGTGCGACGTCCTCCACTGGTCTGGGATTTTTTCCTTTTGAAGGTATGCTGTCATATGGTCTGCGAGAAGTACATGTAAATAGTGGCCTCCAGCTCTAAGGAAGTCGGCGGTGATATTGTCTGGTCCTGGAGCTGTGCCTCTTTTCATGCTTTCTGTCGCAACTCGAACCTCCGACGGAAGAATTTAAGGTGGTTTTTCTCCAGAGGGGATATTAGGGCGCGGGATGGGGATCGTGGAACGGAAAAGTTGGCGTAAAACGTTTCCGCTATTAGTTCCACATCACGGCGAGAAGTTTTGACGATCGCATCGTCTAATAGTACCCAGGATCGACTTTCCATTAACCTCTGCATGGAATTATGAATTCGTCGTTTTCTCTCAGCAATCGCGAAGTTGTTAAACAGCATACGTTTACTTCCATACAATAACACACATACAACACAATCGTAGCCGACGCTTCGGCAGAATCGCCTTCTTCAGAGCCTGGAAGGGCACACTAATACGCAACTTACTAGGTCAAACACTTCAACAACACAAACAGAAAGATGAAAATCTGACCGATAATTACAAGATCTACGGCTTCTCGAAAAAACCCATCGCTTTTTTCGCCTGTCCTCCACCGACCAAAAACAGCCGCTAACAGTCGCATATGGCTGACGACTGCCACACCCCTCGTCCAAGACCGATGCGATGGTAAGGCCCGAGACCACGCGTGATCTCAGTTCTTAAGCCTAATACTTACCCAGTTGCTTAACCACATTCCAGCCTACCTCACGAACACCCAGATGCTTCTCGAACGTCTACGTGACGCGTTTCCTAATAACGCGCACGTAATGGAGTCGTTCGACGTTATCGCGCTGTACACCAGCGTATCGAATGACTCCGCAATTCAAGCCATCTTCGAACTCATTGTTGAACATGAAGGAAAAATAAAAATGCATGGCTTGTCCATTCAGAAGCTTATGGCTCTCTTAAAGGAGTGTCTAAACTGCTCGATATTTAGATGGTCTGAGAAATATTTAGCACAAATAAGAGGGTTGGCAATGGGACAGCGACTTGCACCAAGCCTTGCCATTGCGTTTATGTCTAGAGTGGAAGCCCCCGTTCTCGGTCTTCGGCCGCTACTCTACTGCAGATATACAGATGATTGTTTCGTCGTCTTCTCTAAACAGAAGGAGATGCACAAATGCTTCGAATTATTGAACGAGCAGTCAGAGTACATCAGGTTTACCCGGGAGAAACCGAAAGACGATTGGCTCCCGTTTTTAAACGTTCAAATTAACTTGTCAGGTAGCGGTTACATGACAAAGTGGTACTGAAAACCAAGTAACAAGAAAATCCTGGTTCACTCCCTTTCTTGTTACCCTTCGCACACAAAGAGGGCGTTTGTGAAAAACATGTTTCAAACAGCCACCTCTGTGTGCACAAGTAGGGAACTAAGGGAAGAACGGCGCGACTTGGCACGGCAAATAGCCATCTCCAATGGCTGCGAAATTGCAACCCCACGAGATAAGTTTCGAGGGAGAGCGGTGCTCCAAAAGGAACGGTTTGACCAAAACAAAATCTCGTTTATCTTGCCCTTCATTAACAATGAAATAAGTGCAGCGATGAAGCGATGCTTAAGAAGGGCAGATCTAGAGGAATCGGTAGCAATAATTGAAATACCCCCGAATACTCTTCGTCACCCATTAGTTCGTAACCGCCTGTATGACCATCTGTGTGAAACACAAAATTGCGTAATCTGCTCTTGTGGTAGAGACGGTGACTACATGAGTTCAGGCACGATATACCTGATCTCTTGTGGTACTTGCGGAGACGAATATATTGGCGAAACGGGCAGACCTTTGTGTATCCGCATATAAGAACACCTAGATGGCAAACGAAAAGCAAGACAAGGCACGCCACTAGCGACGCATAGGATACAAAGGCATAGCGGAGACGACTTTAATATAAAAGTTGCTATCCTCGCACTCGATACTAAAACACCACCGCGCAAACTCCTCGAGGATTTTTGGATAAATTCCAAAAATCCTACAATGAATAGCAGAGAGAAATGTCCTGAGATCACGCGTGATCTCGGGCCTTACCATCGCATCGGTCTTGGACGAGGGGTGCTGCAGTCAGCCATATGCGACTCTGAGCGGCTGTTCTTCCTCGGTGCAGGGCAGGAAAAAAAAGCGATGGGTTTTTTCGAGAAGCCGTAGGATCTTGTAATTATCGCTCATATTTTCACCTTTCTGTTTGTGCTGTTGAAGTGTTTGACCTAGTAAGTTGCGTATTAGTGAACCCTTCCAATCTCTGAAGAAGGCGATGCTGCCGAAGCGTCGGCTACGATTGTGTTGCATGTGCGTTATTGTATGGAAGTAAACGTATGGTGTGTAACAACCTCGCGGTTGCTGAGAGAGAAAACGACGGATCCGATCTTCGTTCATCAGGGCTGACAGGGAAACATAATTACACAAGTCCCGACATTTTTTCAGACTGATTCTTTGCTGCTTCCAGTAGTTTCTTCTGCTTGTACCGTTGCAGATTTTTCTGCAAAGATCTTCCGCAGCTCTTCTAACATTTATTACTAGCCGCGCTAAACGTGTTGCCGTGAGATCAAGCTTTATTTTTCTTCTATTTTCGAGTAACTCCTTAGTAGTGGTGGAGATGCGATCCGATCTTCTTACCTGAGGAACTGAGGCGGATTCGGCACAGCTTTTCAGTCCTTCGACAGGCAGCTTGTAGTCTTTGGTCGGGTCTTCTTTAATCTGCCAGTCACGTTTTGATAGGACTTCGCTCAGAATGTTTTCGTCGTATACACTAGGCGTTTTCCCCGTGGTCGATGAAGAGAGTTCTTTTCCAGCTGGTGGCTGAAACAAATCTTCGCTCAAAGAAGGCTGTGTTCGGAACCAGTACGCAATGACCAGATTACCGATGTGTCAAATAGGCAACATGTTCTGTTTCTTAGAATATGGTCGATCTTTGCGTTAGTCACGCCGTTGGGAGACTCTCATATCCAGCGGCGACTTTCTTTCTTTTGGAAAAACGAGTTACCATGGAAGAGACGTGCTGTTGACAGGAGTCCTGCGAGACGGTTGCCATTCTCATTTATTCCTCCTAATCCAAAATTTCCGATTCTGCGTTTGTTCTCGTTGGCCTTTCCTATTCTAGTGTTCAAGTCTCCGACAACAAAGCTTTATCATTGTGGATGACTTTCTCTAACTGATAGTAGAAGGCATTTAATTCGTACTCATCAGCTGCGTCGGCTGGTGAGTAGCAGTTGATGATAGTGATCTTCTTATGATGCGACAGTTGAAGACGGAGGACGGCTATCCGAGAGGAAAGGATCTCGTATGAGTCGACGAGATGGACAATGGACGGGTGGACGACAAAGCCTACCCCGCTGACATTTCGTGACGGGTCCTTTTCTCCACGGATCACAAAGGTCCCGTTGTTTAGTTGGCGTATTTCGGTCTTCCTGATTTTTGTTTCTTATAATGCGATCACATGAAATTTAATGCGATCTGCGGCTAAAAGAAGGGCGTGAAGATCGGCGTCTGTGGAGAGTTTTCTGGCACTATAGGTGCAAAGTAAGAAACAGTCTCCATGTCGTGTCGTGTGTGTGTTCGTCAGATCCGGTTCCAATGACGTCCTGCGCAACCCGAGATTTTCTGGCCTCTCACCGGTCGTTTCACCGCCTGACTTCACAGACAGGAGCACCCAGTGTGCGGGGTACTGAGGCTGGCGTATTGCTGGCCTTGCAACTTGGTCCCCCCTGGAGTCCTGACTTAACCTTGCAAGTACGTATCCAGGTCTTCACCACGATGTGGATCAGAGGGAGGTGTGTTTTCGGCGTCGAATCCTTCGCTCGGTATTCCTACTAGTTAATTCGGAAAGATGCTGAAAACCAAATCAGAAACGAAAGTAGGAATGTAAAAGTAACCGACCGCTCAAGGACGATGTAGAAGCCGAGCCGATTTCACATTACAATTTATAATTTGAATCGCTGTGAACAGAAGTACTTCAGGCAAGCCGTTTGCGATTTTGCTGAAAACCATTGATTTCGGAAAGACGTTATGAAGCATTAAAAATATCTCTATTGATCGTTTTATTTACTCCAGATCTATGGAAGGATCTGGGAACGAAATTATAAAAAGAATTCAGTGCAGTTGTTAAAAGTTCTGTGAGAACTGGCGATGTTCTAAGATGAACGTGAAAACAATCAAAGTTCAGAAAGAAACACCAGCCTAGTAATTTTGTGCCCAAAAATACTAATTGTTCCTAAAGCATTTTTTTTATCCAAGCAAAAACGCGTTTATCATTTAAGTTTTGCTTAGGCTTGTCTTATTGGAATCGATGACCAATTGCCGCCTTCTTGTTTCTTCTCGCTCAATAAGTGGAATCACCCCAATCAGTGCTGGTGTGGTGTTCTGCTTACTTCTGACGAAAACACACCACACACTGGGCACGCGGGTTTTCCTACGATTCGTAATTGATTATTACAATTGTAAAATACGTTCAGTGTTTGTGTTTCAGGGATCAGACGGTTATCACGTGAGTCTACAAAAAACAAAAATCGCCATAATAGAATGGCTACGATCATTTTTTCATAAAAACTTGTTCATCAACAATGTCTTACGGCGGAGTTCTGAAATCTGGTTTCATCACTTTATGGATGATGTTCGAGCTGAAAATCTAACAGGTTTCTCAGATCGTCTTCCCTATTATGCTTATGACAAACACAGATAGGCTTTTTCTCAAGCAAAGGTCAGAAGTCAATTTTCAGCTGATCCAGTGCGCCTCAAAAAATAAGTGAATTGAATTGTCATTTAATAAAAGCACAATTAAGAAGAAATTTCATCACAAATTGCCAGAGCTTCGATGGTGTGGAAATGGAGGGCTCTTGTCGGCACTGGAAGCAGAGATGTTCAATATCAGACGG
The DNA here is from genome assembly GCA_009735665.1 of Angiostrongylus cantonensis. Classification (NCBI taxonomy): domain Eukaryota; kingdom Metazoa; phylum Nematoda; class Chromadorea; order Rhabditida; family Metastrongylidae; genus Angiostrongylus; species Angiostrongylus cantonensis. Next base: position 217,685 of record MQTX01000190.1, on the reverse strand, counting down.
TGAAAAGCAGTCTCAAGAATAAAATGTTCTAAAAAAACTTGATCCTTGACACTTTGAGGACACAATCTCTCTTGATTTCCAGCAATAAAACGCTAGTCAGTATTGAATACATTACACTTTTAAAATGCCACTGGCGCTGCTCTTTGTCATTTGCCCATTATCGTGCCACCCACCCCGACATATTCATGAGGAAGTTCGCGTGCCTTTCTTGCACCCTAAGGCGAGCAGCACAATTTGCTACAGAACTCCGAAAACCTTTGACAGCTAGAAAGATGCTTTCAAAGAAGTGATCCATTCGAAACAGTAAGTGTGCCTACAAACATATAGAAGGAACTTCAAGGAGTGGATAGAACTGAAGAAGAGTGTTCTATCCGTTATTTGGAACAGTAGCCTGTTTTTATAACAAAAATGTTTCGCAGTTTCTTTTTTGGCGTCCTCAGCTAGTAGCAGCACCTTTTACCTCATTGCTGGAAAAAAGAAATTTTAGGCGCATTTAGAACTCTGTACGGAATATTTCTTAGATGGCGAAAGCACTTAATATCAGATCTAAAACGATTTTAGAACAGAATGAGGGAAAGCCCAAAAGAATGCAGAGCAAAGGACAGGAAATGAAATATTGTCGCTATCTTTAAGTACATACTGCGCTTCTCTTCTAATGGAATCGAGCTTGTGACCACACAGAGGCAAACACGCTCCATGATTACCTTCTACGACAACATTTAGTTGAGTTAATATTCGTATTAATGCAAAGCAATACAATGCTTCATGAATACTAAAATTCAACATCCTAAAGATTGATTGAAGAGAATGGGGAAAGTTCCTTCCTCTCCATTAAACTCATGCCATCGGATCTCGAAATTCCTCGTTAAAGCCTCAAGCGTAGTTTCTTTTTTTATAGTTGTAGAAACTAGGGTGAAAAAATACTTACCTACTTGCTTGATACTTGATTGGCCCGTCCTTACTGGTTGTGCGGGTCCCAACATGATCTCCACTTTTAACGCAGATTTGCTGGTTAAGCCACTGTGGACCCTGGAATCCCGTGGCCAGCCTGGCCAACGTCTGCCCCAGGTCTTCACCACCACAGGTAGTCGCAGCCATTGTGGATCAGAGGGAGATTTACCACCATGCGACTTCAATGGGTGGTTGATCCTGGTATTGGGTGAAAAAATAAGATAAGGAAAATACATTCTCTGAACCCTCTTCGACTGGTTTTCTTTTTGTGCTTTTTTGCTACTGATTCTTTCGATTTTGTGGTTTTGCAACACTTTTTAAGCGCGGCTTCTAGCAAATTCTCTTCTTCTATTTTTTATAAGTGAACAATAAACGCAATGTTACAGCGACTATTAGAGAGTTCAACACTAAAACTTTAGTTGGACACACCGTTAATTATGCATATTTATATTATATTTATATTTGTTTATATTATTTGTTTATAATATTTGTTTATTTATTATTTTTATTTATTTATTTATAGTTTCATTTTTTTATATTTATATTATTTCCTGATTGCTTACGCGACTCCAAGCATAGTGGGTATCCTAACACTTCGTCACTTCGACTCGTCTTGCATTTGTCATCAGGAAAGTCTTCGGATTTGCGTAACTTCAACTTTTGCTTGACGTTTTGATCTTCGTCATGAGCGTTGTTGGATAATAACTGAGCATATTCTTTACGAAATTCAAAAATAGCTATACTAAGGAGATCCCATTTCATATCGCATTGGTTGTTACAAGACCTCACAGACATAATGAGCTTCCTAGACAAGTCTGGTATTAATTTTCCTATCTTAAAGGGTTTACAGGTTCGGAAAACCTAGATCGAGATTGAACTAATGATCCTGCCTATGATATCGCACCGCTCCTCTTAGCACTGTTTCATCACAGCCCGTAACATAACTGTTACGGGAAGCACAATTTTACAAAGCACCAAATTGGTATGTTTGTTCTTCAAAAGGCTTCTAATGTAGAATACCTTCTCAATCGATTTATTAAGGATTGAGGAGCGAGCATCTAGCATATAAGAACATTCGCCAACGGTAGCCACGAGTGCTTTCCGTCCGTAGAGCTATTCCATCTTTGCCTAATTGAAATCGAAGAAATCTCCAATGGACTTGCACCATGTCTCGAACTTCCATTCATAGTATTGCTTCGAACGACGTACGAGGGATAAACTAACACAGCAAGTGCGGCGCTGCAAGGTTTCTCCGAAACGGAAAGATGGTATTAAGAATGGAAGCCAGTTCTCGGTCGGTTTTTCCCGTGTAAATTTTATATACTCTGACTGTCGGTTCAACAGCCTAAAGCACTCATGGTAATTGGAAAGATGGTAATTGGATTGATTTGAAAGAAAATCTAGTTCTCAAGAGACAGCTGACCTGAATAATAAAGGGTAGTATTTTTTAGAGTAGCCGGAAGATTGTTCAACACGTAGGATTATTCTTTAGGTTTGAGATAAAGATACAGATAAAACTGTAAAACTCCTTTAAGATTTGGGTAGTATCTCTATTAGCCGGATAAATCCGTTAGACATTTCCATTCAAAACTTTGCAAAGATTTTAATTTTTTTTGGTCATTTTATAAAAGGCCAACTTTTATTTAACTTCGACATGGAAAATCACAGAGCGCGTGTGGCGCAGTGGTTGGAGGCGCCATTGCGACACGCACGTGGAATCGATCCATGCGCCCATGGCCCACCAAGCCTTCCATCCCTCCGGAGTTGGAAAATTGATGCCAGACTTGTTTGGGAGGATAGCAGCAATGGCTCGATACATCGGCAGGCCACCGCGAGTCATTGTGAAGGCCAGATATGCATTCAATCACCTCCAACGATACTCAATGAAGTTGAATTTATAGCGCATCCCACAGGGATTGATCAATGCCGAGAGCTTTATCCTTCATACTTTTTTTATGGAAAATCACTGTCTTGTGGCAACGATGAGCTTACATCACAACTCTTCATCGTGGCTTATGTTTCGACGCCTTCCCTTTTTTACAGTCACAACGATTGTCGTGAAGTGTCCACAACAGTTGCTTCTTTCGATGAAGAATCTTGTAGCCGCATAGAATTCACTCGAATGAAGTGGGGTACCACTCAAAAGAATTGGCCTCACCGTGCAGTGCGTTTCTTATCGATTCTTACGGTTGTTCAGCTATTGCCACCCATTATGACCTATTGTAACTATCGTAATGTGTTCTTAACCGTTTTTTGTTTACTGCCTACTATTTTTAATGGCAGGGTATATTGTGAAATATAACTTTAATGAAGCTGAGATATTTGCAAAACTCTGGACCGCAGGTGTCTATGGTGGGGAACGAACGCGCTATTGTCCTTTCCGGGGAGTAACGCGCTCACCACCACACCATGCGTGGCAAAAAGATCGATAGAACTAGCTGAGAGACAGGCGAAACGAAGGACCCGCATGGTGTGGTGGTGAGCGCGTTACTCCCCGGAAAGGACAATAGCGCGTTCGTTCCCCACCATAGACACCTGCGGTCCAGAGTTTTGCAAATATCTCAGCTTCATTAAAGTTATATCGTAATGTGTTTTCATTACAGGGAACTGCTTATATTAGTAGGCGTGAAGTGAACCAATATTTTTAAATAGTGTCAGTAAAGAGGGTATCGCGTAGCGCAGTGGTTATAGGTGCTCCGCAACACGCACATCTATGGTTTGATAGCGTCCTGGGTTTCTCATCCTTCAATCTCTTGGAGCTGCATAAGCTTGTCTTCTTAGATTAGGATAGCAACACTGAATTGGTACATCCGTAAGCCATCACAAATAATTGTGTAAGCCAAATATGCATTCAATCACCTTTAACGTTGGTTATTGAAGTGGATTGCATGGCGCATTTCTCAGGTGAGATCAACTTCGAGAGCTGTATTACTTCTTTATCTACTAGTAAATGTTCCGCAGAGGAGCCCAGTAGCGCATTCGTCACGTAGGCAGCTCAAATAACCCGGGCGCTGGTTCAATCCTACGCCAGCCACACCAAACGTGCTATCCCTCTGGTGTCAGAAAATCGGTGCAAGACTTTTCTAGAGGAAGATCACTTCCTCTAATCCACATGGAAACGGCCCAGCTTTACCATCTCAGGTGTCTAGAGAGTCTAGGGAGAGTTGCCTCGGTCAGCATTAAACGACAATCGTGACGTAGACTAGAAGGTCCTCTTAGCAGCAGCATAAGCCACACTTATAAAGTTGGAGGAGCTTCGTGGTTGATGGATGCGAGGAAACGAATCGGAAGCAAGAAGTGCTGGGTTCCAAACGCTGTGGTACATATGAAAGACACCTAATCAACTAAAATTATATTTGTCTTTTACCAACCAAAACGTCCTCTTGCATTTCACAGTTTTCTTCTCCATTACGGATTGGATGATGGATTCGGTTTCAATATTTCGCTGCTTCACAGTTCCAAAATTGACGCTGAGTGAACGCCCTTGTGGTTATTCTGGGTAACTCACTATCACACCACCACACCACATTCTGACTCATCGGTGATCTTTGTTAATCAATAGATAAGTGTTCAAGCAAATCATTGGTCAGCAAGCCAAATTGTGAGTTGAGATTAATGCATACACAGACCGTATGGAACCGTAGAGCTACTTGAAGGCAGAAATCCATCACCTTCGAGCAATATGGAAGTTGGAAGGACCACATTGTTCTAAATTTCTTATTTCTGTCTCCACTGTCCCCACACTGAAAAAGCCGGATAGGTTTATGAATTTTCATCACATTTATTTCTTTATAGTCTAGGAGAATTCAGGCTAGGATTTATCAACGGTGAGGAGTTTCTTTATAATCAAGCAACTCTAGGAACCGCTTTCAATCTTGGAATATGTGTGGTAGAACTACTAAAATCATTTCACATTCTTGTCAGTAGAGGCTGATCTAATGTTAAGAAACGTTTTTTTTTGAAGAGTTGCAAAATGTTTAGAAAACTAAGTTTTGCTGTTCACAAATAATGCTTGACTATTTATCTCTCAAATCACTTATTCCATTTTTCTTACCGTTTTCGTTACTTTCTCTTTATCTCTATTCTGCGCTTTAAGTCGCTGCTGTCATTACTAGCACTGAATTCGAGGTTTTCTTGTTATAGCAACTTTGAACAACAGCGAAATAGTGCATGTCAGTTGTCGGCTAGTCCCAATCATTCCCAGCATTCTTATCGGCACCGATTGTGCGAAGTCGTAATTGTGTGGTATGCGATCTATTTGCAGCATGCTTCACGTCCCAGAAATAGCAGAAGTGGAGAACCGGTTCCCGATACGACGTGTGTCGACGACCTCTGGAATGATAACAATCCGATGGCGTGTGAAACACCACTAGGGAACGAACTGTACTCCGCACTGCCGATCGCCGAAACTCGACGACAACAGTGCCGACAGGAATGAAGATCCACTCGAAGCGAGCGAAGCAAACCGAAATTCATTTGCAGCTGAAAGAAATCCGAAGAGAAAGTCGAAAATTATTAAATCGACGATAACATGGAACTGTGTTTGCAATGGAACGTTCTATATGTCACCGATTTATCAGTTTTGTCAAGCAAGATGTTGTTCTCACTGCTTTCAATTTTTTTCCAACTTTCTGCATCTGCATTCATTGTCGCACTGACCTTCCCGAGCTTTGTTATTGAACTCTCTTGTGAGATCGAAATACTATGATTAAAAATAATAATAACGAAATACCAGTAATTGCTGATGGCGGAGATCGATAGAACTAGCTGAGAGACATGCGAAACGATGGACCCGCATGATGTGGTGGTGAAGGCGTTACTCCCCGGAAAGGACAATAGCGCGTTCGTTCTCCACCATAGACACCTGTGGTCCAGAGTTTTGCAAATATCCCAGCATCGTTGTAGTTATATTCCTTTTTTGATACTTTCATATCATATTAAATCATGCTCTAACAGTGCTTTGTTCAATTTTCTGCTCTCGCTCGACTTTCCTACCAATGCTCGAAGAGTAACTTTGAAGATTTGACGCCATAATTTACACGGCAATCAACGTTGACACAGCAAACAAGTGCATTACGGTACAATTAAAGAAATGTATTAAATAGGTGCTCTGAAAGCAATGCATGAAGAGATCACAGATTGCAAAGGGCGAGGAGCTAAAAGCATCACACCGTCTATCTACATTGGAAAACCCAAAAATGAATGGCTTACAAGTACTAAACCCTTACCTTTTACTTACATACACCTTTCTCTTTAGGTAAAAAAAATCTCTGTGATATTTTATAATGTATAACTACAGTCGTAACCTATAGAGCAGTCGCATTTGCTATTACGATGTTACCCTAAAAAATTTAGAATGAGAACTCCGGCATTTAAACTTGAGGCCGCATCCGAACCAACGGTCAAGAACAACGAGACTGAGCACCTTGTGAGAGCACTGTGCATTCGAATATATTAGTAGAAAGGAAACCAACTAAAACATTTCACAAGTGACGCATTAGAAAACGACAAGATACATAGAATCGCATTGATTTGCCTGTTCTAGAACTATTTTTTGCAAAATACCCATGGATAATAATGGAAGAACATTCCTACTGACGGCTAATTGCTGGTGGCACTGATCGATAGAACTAGCTGAGAGACAGGCGAAGCGATAGATCCGCATACTGTGGTGGTGAACGCGTTTGCCTCCGGAAAAGATAATAGCGCGTTCGTTCCCCACCGCAGACACCTACGGCTTGGAGTTTTGCAAAAATCTCAGCATCACTGTGGTTGTGTCATATATAATACCCTGCCGTAAAAAATTGTAACAGACAGTAAATAAAAAATTAACAAATAATGAAGGAGTTCCTCGTTACATTAATTAAAATTTCAACTTTATTTACAGCCAACGCAGTTTTCTTGACCACTCGTTCACCTTCCATTTCCTGTAATAGTATTTCGATCATAATGAAGCAATAGAAAGGATAAAGGATAAAGCTCTCGGCGTTGATCAATCCCTGAGGGATGCGCCATGCATTCGACTTCATTAAGTTTCGTTGGAGGTGATTGAATGCATATCTGGCCTTTACAATGACTCGCGGTGGCCGGCCGATGGAGAATGTGAGTGTTTTTGTCATTAAAGATTGTATTCAAAGAAGCAGTAGATACTCCCAATTATTTAAAAAAAACAAACATTTTGGCTCTTATTCTTCGCCATTTTCCCTATCATCTCACCGATATTATCAGCAGTCGCGTTTGCAGCCGTTGTGAAGAGCTTCCATAGTGCCAGACCAATTACGGTAATGTGCGACGAACTTTTCTAGGAGGGAAACAGCTTCACTGAACAGAGGCACCGTGTTAGGGACAAAATTTAATTTTGGCGAAACGATTTTCACTGATACAAACTATGTCTGCCGTAAATGATGAGTCATAGAGCAAAAAAGTCACATTGCTGAATTTTCCACTTAGTATGTGAATGCGTATAATGCATTAGTTGCACGAGCACTGCTACATACACATGGTCGATGGTTCGATCGATGCTTCGAGCTCATCAAGTTCTCCATCTCTCTGGGGTTAGTGTATTGCATCAATAGGAGACCACAAGTCGTTATATGAGCCAGATATGCATTCAATCACCTCTAACGTGCCTTAATAAACAGAACGCTTGGAGCACTCACTGAAAAGGAACGCTGAGAGTTTTATCTTTTCGTCCTCTATTTGTCAGTTACCTAACCCGATTCATAGGATCAATTTATTTCAGATCATCGCACATCGTAACGGGATAACCGAACTTCGATGTGCATTGAACACGAGGAACTAGAAAATAGGTGGGATATCTGAGTGTCTGATTCGACATCAGCCACTGACCCGACTGGCAGGCGCGACGTCTTCGATTCCTTTAAGACTTCCTTATAAAATCTACAAAGTAATCGTTGGAAAATAAAGACTATTAAAACCTGAAAACTGCATGAGAAAACACTCTGTGGATTCGGTAGGCGCATATAAAGGCCTAACGTACAACAAATTACAAGGGCAGAATTTTCTTTGGAGAAGAAAGACATAATAATACTTCACGAAGTCGCTCATGAGCTAAAGCCCTTCAGTGGTTTGGTCTAAAGAAAAGTGAAAATTAAGTTGCACGTATTGTCTGCGTCATCACTTCCTCAATCATCATTTGTGCTTGGAAACAAATGGCATTCATCGAAGTTGACTTCATGCAACCAAAAAAATAAGTTCGACGAATGTGGTGATGATCTATGGTTAAATTCTGTGGCACATTGTCCCCTAGGGCTTTTCACTCAGGACTGAACGCGTAGATAAACTTTTATCCTTTATGCAGAAAGTCATCACACTGTTTCCGTACGAACGGTAGGCCACTTCACAGCTTCACAGCACACTTATGCATCTGTAGGAGCCACAAGAATGGCTAACTTTCAATCAACATTTGTGGTCTGTGATGTATATTTCATTAACCGCAAGCAAATTGTTAGAATTCCTTACTTAAAGGATAAAAATTCTGCCACTTTACAGGAATGAAATCCTGATTTTCCGAAGCCCACTTTTTTATACTTTGTTACCTCAAGGCCTAGATTTCGAACACAAGAAAGTGAACAAATGGAATTCCGTCCAACTTGCCTCTGGTGTTACTCAATGTGTGACTTGTATTCGGGACTGCCGTCTTTGCGCTGAAAATTTCAAAGACTTAAAATTCATTATCGATTTCGCCAAGGTTTAAACTCTAAACATTCCTAAGCCTGAAAGGAAACATGAAAATAGTATATGCAACACAATAGAACAATTATTACAAATGCTGCTGGTTGCTGTACTTCTGGAGTACTGTAATGATCGAGAAATTACCACCACTTAGTAAAAAACCAGCTTTGACGGGAAAGGGTTACGAGTGGAGCGCTATGCAGATGTGTTATTAGGAAAAGTGGTAAGCCGATATGCGTCTTATCCAAAGCTATTGCGTTTATTACTGTAAATCATAATGAAGCTGATAAGAGTGCAATGGCTTGTGTGGTATATCCAACACTATGCTTATAGCATGTTGGCATGAATTCGAATCATAGCGTAAGGATGACGGTAAGAGTTATGTTGTGTAAGACGTACGAAGTAATTAAAGATGTCTAGGGAATTTTGTTCGTTTATAAACTACATCAAACATTTCTGGCAAGTCATAGAGAACCATCCTTACTTGGATAAATCAATGGACAACTCGGATGACACTTTCATACGCAGAACTCATAAATTGATTACGTCATACTTCTTCTCCAATAGACGGCAAGTAGCGAAGTGTTAGAAAAATTTGATGACGATTCAATCATTATGTTTTTCCCAAATACCATCAATGTCGTGAGCTGATGAATGTAATCAAATATTTCTAAGTTTCTCTCCAGACAATCCGTCTATGTTAGGCCCTAGCAATGTTAAAAAGGACAAATATGTCCCAGTGTCTAAAGCAATGATAGCATAGGTCAATGTTTGAATTCATTTCTTCATGTCTTGCTTTTTCTACTTTATCCTCTTGGTTTGAGAACATGAGGCACAATTCATTGTCTGGATAACGGTTTAGGCATATTATAATTATATTGCCATTTTATGATTCTTATAAATAGCTCAGCACCTAAATTTGTTAACACAGTGTTTCTGAGGTTGCTGAAGGTTAGGCAATTGAAAGAATCGTACTCATGAATTGTGCTCGTTTACTTTCTATAACTTTCTCTAACCTCATAATGTGCACACAACCTATTCCTGGAGTTCTTTCCAGGTCGTAGGTACCGTTCCGAATTGACAACTGAAGACTGCAACGAGTTTCGGCGCTTTGCCAATATGTTCCGTACTTGGAAATACCGATTTTCTTCTGTGTTCTTGATAGTAAGCTTCCCATAAAAGACCCATACAAGACCCAAGCGATCTATCCGTGATTACCATCACTCCGAAAGAAGTTAAACTAATGAGACTAAACTGGTTCTTACACCAGTGCCTAACGAGTCTAAAGGTGACACAGATAATCGGTGATGGAAGAATTTCGATCATGAAAACTTTTTAGAAATTATCATGTTTACATGTAAACATACTTGCATTATGTAGTTGTGCACATGCTCGTTTTCGAAAATTTTAAGAGCTCCAACACAGCATGCCATAATGCATACAATCACATTAATGCATGGACAATGTTGTCTAAAGAAATGGTGAACTCTGAACTTTTGCCCTGCAGCGGTTCATCACAGAAGTTAAAAAACTCCTTGAGCGCAAATAAGAGAATGTAGCGCGAGTTCCCATTATTACCAACCAAGAGACCCCAGAAAGTAGATAATAACGCCATTCATGAGTAATATAGTTCAACATGAGCAAGAACAAATAGCGATCAACACAAAATTTCCTTAGATGTTAGACGTATGAGAAGACAAATGTCTGATGCGATAGCGGCATTCATTTCGGGCGAGCTGCTTAGACATCGATCATTTCGTCTCGTCTTGCATTTCTGCTTTACTTACTTGCCTACTTACTTACCAACATATGATCTGTTTGTAGTCACAGACAGTTTGGATAGATCATATGGCTATCGAAGAGCAATCTAGAAAAGGCGTACGTAAATATGACAGAGAATGTATTGGTAAAAAAAACCTTCTAGTAGGTGGAATTTCTGGCCTTGCGATACAGTAACCGATTAATCGGTCAAAGAATAAAAACGGGCTGCGTAGCCGGGACGACGGCACTCGTCCGACCGCTTGACTACGTCAGAAATGACTCACAAGCACTCCGGCGGGCAAACATGCACGCGAAGACGTTTACGGTTCTGTCGACGTCGCTAATCGCTTAATAAGACGAAGAATGCTGGTCGTCTTGATGTGGACGGCGTTGGTGCGCACTCGTGTTCTTCATCTTTTTCATTCATTGTCTAGCGATGCATCGAAAGTTACGGCGCTAACGATCTTGAAGTGACTAGCATTACAGAGCTGACAAATGTTGTTCACTCTCCAGACGGCTTTCTCGAAAACGATTCCGATTCTCAAGAAGAACGATGTCAACATGACACAGCTTCAGATGCAATCTAGTAGAACTGTAGTTCTGTACTGATTAAACTAGTAGGTAGCAATTAAGTAAAAGACCAAACGCAATCATTTACATCTCGCATAGCTGTGAAAACTTCTGCTCATTGGACTATAGAGCTTCTCCAACTCTTCTGTCTTCAACCACTTCATCACCTGTGATCCTGCTAATCATTGAGCAACTCGAGTTGGGACCAGTGTTCAACGCATGGGACTATTTTTTACATGGTAATCATTTATAAAACTGTAAAACTTCTCCTCAGCCTGGATAGTAACTCTAGCAACAACGGGATAAATCAGCGAAACATCTCAATTCGAAACAGGGAAGCATCCCACTGTCACTGTTAAGGCGATGTGTTAATGGATCTGAGGTCTTCAGTACAACGAAATAGAATGTGGGAGGTTGTATAAGAAGAAATATGGGTTCCTACAGATTCAATTTCTTACATGACATTGCTCATATTAAAAAGAGCTTATACTAGTGGAGACAGCTTTTTACAACGTCACTTTCTGTCTTCGGCTTTTTTGAAATGCGGAGTGTTGTTTTGAAAGGCAAGCCTTTAGCTCTGCTAGTCGTCGACGATGGTAATTGAGATGGTTGTGGTGCGCTCATTGTGATTCTTCATAAGAGTCAAAAAATGCCATGAACAACAATAGGCTATGTTCAGACGTTCTTGAAGCTCCTACTTTTTTGGCCTTCCATTCGATGAGAATTCCATTCCATTCTAGGGAAAGTCTATTCTCTTCTTTAAGCGTCCTATAAACAACAGTATCGATTAACCTCAGTTATGAAGAGCAAAAGTGGGAAACTTTCCCTAACAATGACTTTCTCGTTTCTTTTATTAAAGAAGAACTCCTCTCGTCCGCTTTTCAGAGTAGGCCACTTAATGGCATTTACTGAAGAGAAATAAATAAAAAATACGAAGCCTACATTTATCGCACTTTTAGAAGATTTCTCGAAGCTGCTGCTTAGAAATGGGTTACGCGTTATTTTTAAATCAATTAAAAATCCTAAAGAGGTGCAGGCTTTCAAGCCGTGGTTCTGACATGGGAGTGATTGCATTTTTAGGTGTTTAAATCAATGTTTCGATATAATTTTTCTTTCCGAATTTATAAAATATCAAGCTTATTTATTCTCCATGCTGTCTACTGTGGAATTTATCTAAGGCGTATTGAATAGGTGACTAATATTCCTGTTTTCTTCCTAGTGATGAAAGCTTCAAAATGGAAAGGAGTCGATTGCGTTGTTGACAATGTCACCGACAGCCTCAGGAGGGAGACGCGAGCTCACAGTTTGTCCAGCCAGTTTCTTTTCCCGTTTTTCACTCTGATCATCACCGACATCAAAAATCTCTTATATGGCTATTTTATGCGCGACTAATGAGCGTGCCGACTCCGTCGTCGGAATTACTAACCAAAATGGATAGGAGCACTCACCGCGCCTACAGAACATCTGCGGCAACTTCTCACTCATCTCTGGATTTGCGAGCGAGATATAACAAGCACGTAGAGTCCCTGATAGATAATTTTAACGAAACAACACACCCATCAGTTAATATCCCGTTGTTTAGGCGAAGAGAAAAAATCGGAAAATTTCATCTCTATCAAAGCTATCAAAAGGCTCTTATCCCAAAAGGGAAAAAGATCAAAATACAATCTTCTTTGACAGTTAAGCCACAATAGGAACCCACATAGTAAAACTATGTACACTTTCCTAATGATGGAACAAATTCAAAAAACTTAAAGAGGAAAGTGAAGTTAAAAAAATAAGACTCAATGTTCCGATTTGGTAACGGCGAAGCAGAAGCTCACTGGTGGATTCCATGAAACGAAAGGAAAGGGATACTCATGTAGTCTCGGACTTTCCCCATGTATGCCAGGTTTCATACAATACGTCGTAGTTCGGGCTGAGGTTTTCTGTGCTTGCTTGGCGAATTCTTGCCTTCGCTGTGCCCGCGACCGTCAGCCCGAAACAGAACATGGAATGTTGATCTGGACGCACTGTGTAATGTGAGCGTGCTTTCTGACTCTCTAGTTTCAAGTCAAATCGATGCGATCTGATTATCACTGGACATTCTGGGAATATCTTACAGTTAATGTAACGCAATTTACAATATCCAGGAGGCAAACAAGTAATGTCTTGAAACAGACTAGTCACATAGACTACTCAACGACTCAGACTACTTGACTCATCACCGTTGGAAAACCGTGCAATTCACGTTGACTAAACAAGATTTTAATAACCAATACTTTACAGCATAAGCCAAAATGTTGGTTCAAGTCAAAGTAAACCTTGTATATCCCTTTTAGGTAGATTCGTCAAGATTATAAGAACTAACCCAAACAGTCTGAAGAGACAGATGATCACTGAATAGCTTCGATTTGGTTTTCAAATTTGTTTTCTTTATTCGTTGCGATGAACCAAAACAAGTACAGTCTAGTCAAAAAATGAAGTACCCGTATTCGCCAAGTATTCATTTGGTGAATGACTCAGCAAGGCTGTGATTTAGAAGATCTGTGTTGAAAATGCTCCTTTTGTTGTTTGAAATCGAAAAACCACATAATAGAGAATTCGCTTCACCTATAGACAGTTTGCCATCGTTTCCATTTTGCAAAATCGCATTGCGGTATGAGTAACCCCATTATAACCCTTCATTCTCAGCACAACCACAGAATAATTTTAATAACTGGGCCAACCACCTCTTCATTTTATTGTCACCAACTTTTTGTCTTCAAAGCAGCTTATGTTCTTCATGCACCTGCAACAAGAGGGGCAAGAAATCAGTGATCTGATGTCGCTTCAGATTCCAAACTTTACTTTGAGAAGGTTGAAATAAAAAAAATTATTTAGTATCAATACCAAACTGTTTTAACGTGAATGTAAACAAAAATAGTGTACCTGAGAACCAAATAAGAAGTGTAGGAAAAGGGACTGGAGCCTCAGTTGCATTCTAATTCAGATACTTCATTCCTTGGTTTTCCCTCCAAATTTCTACATGGTTTTTAGTCGCAAAGCACTGAAACAATCTGCTAGCTCTCTTATAGGACACGACAATCATCTGTGCCACTTCTCAGCCATATTTTTCTTTCTCACCCATCGCCTTCCACTGACTTCAAAGTCGAGCTTGATTTCAGTTAGCATCATAGTATTGCGAGTAGATGCATTATACCTATTATCCCCTGTGTTAGGATTACACTT
>MQTX01000190.1:173220-201660 GCA_009735665.1 Angiostrongylus cantonensis | reverse complement strand
AAAGAACAATAGAACACTCTATCGTTTGTGTTTTTGATATTCGCGTCCAATTTTAGAGTTCATCGACGAAGGCGCAACGCAAACCGATCAGTCAATGTCCGTGTACATTCTTCAGGCTGTAGAAATAAGATTGAATAGAAACAAATGCAACAGTGGGGGGGGGGTAATATCTTAAGGAATCACATGCTTCCATTTATATTTGATTGCAGAAAGAACAATAGAACACTCTATCGTTTGTGTTTTTGATATTCGCGTCCAATTTTAGAGTTCATCGACGAAGGCGCAACGCAAACCGATCAGTCAATGTCCGTGTACATTCTTCAGGCTGTAGAAATAAGATTGAATAGAAACAAATGCAACAGTAACCGTTGCATCGGTAGCGACATCAACGCAAAATATGCAAAAGATTGAGATACGAAAAAGAGCCTCTGCAAAATCAACACTATTTCCTCGAACATTGAAAATTTCCCCTCTAATTACGGTATTTATTTGGTTTTAGTAACGGCACTTAACGATTTTCTTCCTCATTGCTGTAAGTGGTAGAGAAGAAAAATGCAACAAAACCGCCAGTACTCAAGCAAACTGTTCAAGTTTGAAGGAGCTCAAACACAATTACAAACTTATCGACTGAAACCAAGCCGAGAGTTTGGAGTTCTCCAGAAATTGTAATTACATCTATTTATTATTATTATTATTGTTTTTATCATTCTTTAATTGACCTCGACAGAAAGAGTAGTCAGGTGATGAGTTTCCTTTCCGCATGATGTGGATTTCCTAAAAGCAAAGAATGAATGATTGTCATTCGAAAATGATGACAATCGCCAATCAAGTAACTATTACGACGCAAGAAATTGGAAGCTGCAGTGGACGGTGAAGAACGGTGACGACAGTTAGCCGAACCCAATGTGGGCGCAATGCGATGTAAAAATTGAAAAAAATGGAACGATGACTCGGTTCCTCGCTGAGATCACTGATTATGAAACGGTGATTAACATTGTACATACATAGATTTAAACATGAATTTATACATACATATGAAAATATCAGGAAGGAACGCCTACAGAGCAGTGCTTATAGGTGCTCTGCAATCCACAGGGTGCGTAGTTTCGTTCCATTGCTCGAAATAACCAATCCCACCACCCCTCCGGGGTCAATAAATTGAGACCAGACTTGTCTGGACGGATAACAACACTGAGTCGGAACATGGGTTGGTCACCGCAAGTCAGTATTGGACAGGTATGCATTCATTTATCTTTGCAATGATGAATGGAGTTTAGTGGGTGGCGTATCCATCAGAGATGGATCAACGGCGAACACGATTCCTTGTCCTGTTATGTACGCATGCATGTCTTCAAATCCTACGTACATTCACATTGCAGTATTGAACCTGGTCTAATCATGGTCGGTTTCTGACCGATCTTGGTTCTGAATATCGCACATCTCTGTTGTGTTGGAGAGAATTCACATTAATGTCTTTTCTGTTGCTGTTTACACCATAACCAACTTTGTTTTAAAAACTTGTCAAAAACGGTGAGCATTCTTCTAGGTAAGAACAAATTCATTAGATGTATTATGGCATTTCACCTTTTGCTAACAAGATGTTTTCACGCGTACTCTTGCAGCTATAAATAGAAAGAATAAAAACTACGATATAGTGTGGAGGGTTGGTGACGTAGTCGCCATACCTATGAACGTCTCGAATACACGGATCACATGTGAACAACAAACTCTTTGTGGAATCGTTCCATTTATCATCTAATTATTGCGCTCTCTGCCAACGAGTGAATAATACTGCAAACTTTAGACACTGTTTTTATCAACCATTTCAAACCTTCCTACCGAGTAAAGAACACATTAAGCTCCTTCTCAAAACATATGACAATAATAAGGCGGTGTAATTATAGCAAGTGATGGCTATGGTTGGTCTCATACTCTATGCGTCAAGATCAAATAGAAGCTTTGAAAAGCCATAGCATAATTTTTGTGTTCCTTCGACCTCTTGGATTTTATGTAGAAAGCGCGCTAGACGAAATATTTGGCTCCGAAAAATAAGTCACTAAATTTTAAAACCAAGTATCTGACGAAGAAAAGCTTTTCTTGCTTGTGACAATACCTCAGTAATTTTTACAAGATGTTAAAAAACGTGCAGAGCTATGCCGGATAAAGTAATGATAACCTGTGAAAAGGTAGTCAGATGAACCGCTTCATCAATACCATCGTCCATTGTTAAGCAAACAAGAGTTTGATAAAAGAATTTATTCTGCCAATGTTTCGAGGCTTTCAGTTTCTTCATAGCCCAGTTGACGCGATCCACGAATGGTTGCCCGCTCGATATTTGTTGTCACTCCGATTCGAAACCGAAGAAGTGGAGCACTGATCGAACCGTTTTGTTATTCTTCAAATTTGTGCTAAATGCCATTGAAAAACTTTCACACGCATGCAGACGAGCTGTGTTGGCAAAAAATTGTATTCTTATTAGAAAATGTGATAGATGGAAAAGCTTGAGTGCTAAAATTAGCGGAAGTGTTGTTCTGGACTTCGGTGACAGCAGTCGGTGTTCTCGGAAGCAGCTCTAAGATTAGACGAGCAAGTGCCGGCGTTCGGCACTCAGTGATGAGGGTAACCCGATAGCGGGGCACAATGACGCAGGTAGCCGTCTTCAGCCGCGAACTCGACCCCATTTGCGTCATCGCCAGGGTCGTCATGCAGACGGCGACAGGTGTGGAGATGACCTACACGTGCAGCCGAGCTCCTCCTGCAAGAATTCCGTCTTCAATTCAGTAGTCATGGGAAACCTCTCTAAATCCTTTCATACTACTGTGTGACAGCGAAGGCGAGGTAGCAACTCACTAAAGTTATTTGGAAGGAATTATTTGCCAAAGTCGAATTGAATACCACGATAAAGTAAATGCGCTGTTGTAGAAACAGCTCCAGACTGTCCATTGTTTAAAATAAATTTGACAATTATGGAAATGGTAGTTTAGGTCATCATAGTGCATTCATGAAATGTTCCACGCGATTAGGTAGCCACATCTAAAGTCACGTAGGTTGATCCGTGTGAACGGGTGACCAATTGAGGATCTCCATCTTTCGCTTCCCTAGAGCCATTTGACACTTTAAGTAACATAATTATCTATCTAATGTTGTTAATTTACTGCTAAAAACTCTACTGATTTGGAATAAAATATGCTGTCGTTAGATCAAACCGAAATATCCCGCTCAGAAATAGCTTGTTTAGTTCGACATTTTTCTTGCGTGTGAAACGTGACCCCAGCACCGGTAGGTAGGGCTCGATGATTTTCGTAAACAACGACTACTTATTTTAGCTCACCCTTAAGTTTGCGATGACAAGTATTTTATTCGATTAACATACGCTTTTTCAGTCTAATTTCTATGGTGACCAGACTGAAATCAACAAAGAAAAGCTACGTCTGTAGATAACTTCTTCTTCAGAAGAAGATTTCCTCTTTAAATGATGAATAATTCTGTAGTTTAATGCTGCACGTCTAGTCGAATGTTGAGGTGTTCATCTTAATACAAAGTTTGTACTTTATTGAAGGCACCACTAGTACAGATAGCTACTGAATAACGTCGTTCGGCTCATTCCGTCAGCACTTTAACAGGTCTTGTTTGCGTGGAAGAATCTCTTAGATGAGCGAAATCATGTTGATTTCGTTTAACGGGGCACTGAAGGCATTCATGTGAAAAGCATGAGGAATTCTTACGAGTGCAACTTCGGTACTAAGAAACTTCTCAGCACTTTCAATTGGTGCCCTAAGACGTTGACAGAATTATTTCTTCCTGTTTCTGTTCTTATTCGTTTTTGTTTGCTGTTCAGGTTTTTATGTATGTTTTTCTTTTCAGACTCAATGAGGAAAAACATTAGCTTTTACGAGAGTGGTATCAATTCACTGAAGACCACCTGAAGGTCAATAAGACGAAAATTTTAATCATCGCGATGACAGTCAGGTTGAACTTGCAGTTGAAATCAGATTTTTTCTTATGTCTTCCATTTTCGACGTCACATGCACTTCACGTTCCAATTTAATCCAACATCGACACTCTATTTTTTCCACTAATTAGATTATCCGGGAAGGAATGCATGTCACGATGGCGACATTCACTCTCAGCCGTGAGAGACAACGCGACGACCATTCGTCGTCGACGACAAGAAATGATTGGATGCGATAGTGGCGGACGCTCGCTCATTTTCCCGTTGTGCTGATATGACGCAAACTTCTTCATCAATATTTATTTCTCTGTTGTGGACAGTTTTCATGATATCTACGAAAAATCGAATGTACATTAAAATCATTGAATAACCAAAACAATTCGTTGAGATCATTTTACGCTATTAAAGCCACAGCTGCATTGACATTAACAATAAATAACAACACGAAGTGCTCATTAACTATACAGAACTCCACTTCAGTCGTTAAGTGAGCGCATGGACCGTAGTAGTAGCTCAGCCAAAATAAAAAGTGGTAACTGGACTGGAATCACAGACGACTGGAATCACAGACGCCGAATCTATCGCTGGTGGCAAGTAGCACGGTGCCGATGCATGCAATAACGACGTCGTCGATGGTCAAAAACAAATAAAGAATACACATGTCCAAGAAAAAGATACGGGCGACCAAAGCCGATGAAGGTCATCTTCACCATCTTGGCTTGGTAATCGGTTATGACCAGTGTGCATACGTGTATGATCGAAAAGCTGATACTGCGTGCTAGTCTTTAATACAGATCGGCACAATCCTCTATTGAATAACGCCAAGGAGGAAGACATGTAGCCATTGAGTGCGATGGAAAATATTTGGGTGTGGTCGCTGCAGAGCAGCCTCCTTTTATACTAAGGCGCGGTCGTCATGGGCGGGAAAAGTGCTGGGCGTGGATGCTACACTGTTATTGGCCAGCGATTACAGTAGTTGACCAGGTTCAAGTAGAAAAAGTACAAAGCAGATGTTTAGCTTAAAAAGCGGATAGACATGGTCAACGTTTCAGAAGACGCCACGCTTGCCATTAAGAACTTTAGAGCCAACTTGTTCTATTAAAGCCCTAGCAGCTGCCATGATATGCAAGCGTTGACTGTCCACCCTGTTATTTGTTCACTTAATTCATCACTTGTTTTTTTGCGCTTAGCTGTTCATCTCTATTTGAGTCATCATACTCTAAGCCATGTAACTTCATTAGTCCGATTCGAGAGGTGACCGCACCCTTGTACTCCTAGTCAGCCAGTCAGCTTGATGACAGCCCAGCCACACGCTGTACACAACATATTCATCGAGTCTGCAAACTATCGCAAGAATTTTCTCTACTTTGATTCGCATTACAATTAGTGTGCCCGAATACGGTTGGCGCGAAACCGTTTTACATACCTCGTGCACCGTAATCACTATAGACATCATCATAGCACCACAAAATTCATTTAAGCCGTTATCTACAAAGTATTCGTATTTTTCGTTCGTTCTACTTCGTTTCAGTGTTCTAAAATCTACTTGAAAAGTTTTTCCTAATAAGCAAACAACAAACACTTGCCCAGCGAGAAAAGCACAGTTTGCATCTTTAGTCTCCATCATTAGGCTTTTAAAAATCTCGGTTTCCTAAGGGCACATCGCATAGAAAAATATGTAACAGAAGTATATTAATAGAAATGACTCATGCACCCTAATCTCAGCATTGGCCACACGAGTACTTGGATGGGCCGTCACCTCAAACTGTGCAAACTATTTAGGCGAAGTTAGGATAAAGGGGACAGTTTCCCTCTGTCTAATATTATGATAGTAAGCCAGATTTGCGATCCAAGGTTTCAAGGAAGATGTTCAGTTGCATTTCAAAGTCGTAACCACTGAAAAGAGCCTCTATAGTGGATCGGAATGTGATTTGACGTCTTGTAACAAGAATAGTACCAGGATAACTCCATTTCAGTGGCTTACTCGGATCTGCGCTTCCTGATGAGAATGTCAAACATATTCCTTGATTGGACTCTTTTTTTCCAGTGAACGAACTTCTGTTGCTCAAAGAAATATCCAGGAATCTTTTTTCAAGATACTACCGCTCAGCGAGGGTCTCAAGGTTAATCGAATAAGATTTTTTTAAGAAGCGTTAAAAACAAAAACAACGCTGAGAGAAAGGCGAAAGAAGGGACCCGCTTGGCGTAGCGATAAACGCTTCACCCCCAAGAAAAGGTAGTAGCGAATTTGATCCACACCGCAAATACTGCAGCCCAGAGTTTTGTAAACATCTCAGCATCATTGCAGTTGTAAAGTTTTCTGCTCAAAACAGGAATGTCAGTGCTCAGAAATAAGCAATTTCTTTATGAAGTTAGTGTGTTTTTTTTTCATATCCGACTTTGTCTATGGTTTCTACTACAGTAGATTGCCGATTATGAATACTTCACATTTTCGCCTCAAATGCGAACGTGAAGGTGTAATGGTAAAGTGACTCATATTCAAATATTGCGACACATTTGTCGATGATATTTTTCCTTTAAACACTATAACAATTGGCAAACCTCGTCGGCAACAGCTCTTTGGCACGCGGAGCATCTACTACCTTTTTCCTCCATCCTAAAATCTCCTTCTATAAACAAGATGTGCTCACCGGAAATCGACTTTTATCTCAATAGAATAAAACCCCTATTTAGTGGATCATCGCGAGACGAAATATTTCGCTCACTAACTGATCTTCTTGTGCTCGAATGCTTTTCTGCTAAAGATTAATAGCCGACTGTTCTGTGTCGGTAATGATTTCGATCACCTTACAAATAAGGAAATGGGCTAGCTTTCGTCACCAATTGTTAACCCACGCACTTTTCCAAAAACCGCTAATGCAGCCAAACTGGTAAGTCATTTCGTTCTAAAAAGTCCCCAATGCTTCCATTAATGTTATAGCGATCATGAGATCTAAATTGCCTTCACATTGCTAAGCTTTTGCGACAACTAAAATTGTTTTTCCAGATTTCTGACAAGGAAATCAACGAAGTGAAGAATTCAAATATTTAAGGCATTTTGGGTTAATCATATAACGGATGACAAGCAGGCATTTTTTAGAAAAGATGTGAACTCGCGACATGTCTTAGGCTAGGCTCTTCTAACTTCCATTGGGCACATTCCTCATAGAATATGAGCTCTGGACAAGTTATTATAGTCTTCATGAAAGTTCGCAACAAGAACAACGGTGATATATAAAAAATTGGTCAACTCGTCGTTGAAATTTATGCATCATGTTTTCACTGACGTCATGAACGTTTTTAATTGAGTAGATTGTAAGTCAACGTGGCGCTTCCCGGGCTCTAAAGAATGTGCAGCCCTACTATGAAACGGTATGATTGCTGGACACATGTTATGTTAACAATTTTTTGGTGGCTTATCAGTAAATACAGAAACCTGCTGATCAGTGGCGAGGTTCTGAATAAGCGGAGCTCGGAATCCTTTCACACCTGGAATTCAGCACCAGCTCTTGCCACCCTCTTCGTATTGACTCAGTAGTACGACGAGAAATTTGTTGCCATCTCTGATCGTCGTTGGTAAACTATGGAGGGAAACTTGAAAAATCTTAGCATGATTATGAACTGCAGGAAGGAATCCGCCTGCCATCATACAGCAGTATAGTGAAGATGAAAGAAGCACGTTTGAGCTTGTACAATTCGTCTAGACCAGTCAGGCATGGAACCAAGTGAATGAATATAAGTCCGCTCTTTTCATTCAAGAAAGATTTGCGAATGACTCCAATGTTTTTAAGCCACTTTTACAAGCCAAAATTTCGAATTGTGCTCTAAATATATTGAAAATGTAACTCACAGTGAAATAAAAATTTCATCAGCAGCAGGTAAAACCAAACAACCACCTTGTTTATTAAAATATTCGCGTGCGTTTTTTTAAGTTTAGGTTGAGGAAAGAGAGGGTGTAACGCAATGGGTAGAGAGGTTCTGAAGTAGCACGTGTTCGTTAGTTCGATTCCGCGCCTGGGTAGACCAAATCCTGCATCTCTCCGTGGTCGGCAAATTGGGCCGGCCTTATCTGCAATTATAAAGACGTTAACGTCAGCAGGCAGGCAAAACTTATTAAATAATCCAGATTTGCACTCGATAATCTCTTTGATGCTATGAATGGAATCGAATACGTGACCAATGTGTGTAAGTCCAGAAAACGATTTTCAGTCGAGGTCTCACATGAAGAAAGAGCTTTTGAGCGGTAAGTCAATACGAGTTATTTTTAGACTAGCCCGCTATAAATTGGAAATAGTGCGGTTGGTTTTTGGTGAGCTGTTTAATGGAATAATTTTCACTGATCACTCTGTGTTTGGTAGAAAACAGTGCTCTTCTATTTGTGCGCGAAACCTCTTCCTTGTTGTCTTATTAATGTAGCCCAATTGTTCACTGGAAACTGGTTAGTGGACGGTTTAGTTGAAAAAGATTTAACTCGTCCAGTTGGATCCACTTCTATCCTTTAGTGATGGTTCGTAGGAAAGCCATCCTTGTCTGCATCTTCACGCATACGTAATCCATCCCATATGCAATAAGCGAGATCTTTTACAAATCCTAGTGCCGTGCACTTTGTTGGAGGAACATCATCGTTATTATAATCACTATTAGTACCACGTACTGCAGTTTTCTCAAATACAAACGCTCATCATGTCTGAGACTGGTGCTAAAAAAGCTGAGGGATACATGCGGGAAACAAAGAAAATGCCGTGGCACCAGTTGAATGAACGTTTGTCACATTACTACTTTTTTGAGCATCTTAGCAATCCTTCAACATGAAAGAGAAACGCAAGTGGTCGTCAGCCGAAACTCTTCCATCTACAACTAAGAGATTTTAAAAATTTCTCTATAGCGAGGACGTCTTGTGCTGTTATGGTTTTCAACAACCTTCTTTACCATAACAAAAATCAGCTTGCAGAAGGATAACGATAATTTGCACGAAGAAAGAAACTACTTTCTAGATTTTCCTTTTCTTTATGAGCTATATTATTGTTTATGTTGCTGGTGCTGAGTGGACATCAGAACTAGCCGCTGATGTCTTTCACGCCTTCAATAGATGTGAAACTCGGCTTAGCCGAGCCGTTGCGCCGGCGCTGCTTTCACAGCGAAACCTTTCATACATGAAAAGCCTCTACAACAATCCCTCGTCCATTTTTACCAGAACAACTTAATCTATAGTATAGCGTTTTACGGATATATGTGTTTATCAAGATAATCCTTAATAATCCAATTTCGAAGACGTTGAATGGCTGCTTGTGTATTGAATCGACTATAAACCGTTCATTCTTCCGATCCAGCCTGTTATGCTGAAGTTTCATGTTCTAGAAAAGAATTGAACCTCCTAACGGTTTACCGCCTCATTGTGGTTAGGATGTGTTCCTGAGTGTTGGACTGCGATGTACAGCAAGAGGATTCATACCCCAGCATTGCGTCTCAAGCTAAGGAGTACAGCGTTTTTAACAGGAATTCCAAGTAAGAGTAAACTAATACCAGAATCCACCACCATCCTGATATCAAGCTAGTGGAATGGTGGGAAACCTCTTTCTCACCCGGAAAGCGGACGATTACCTGTGGCGTTGACGAGCTGTGGCAAACCTTTGCCTTCGAAGAATAGAATTTATGCTAGGGCCCGCACAGTCACATCATTGAAGATACAATTTTAAACCGACCACTGAAGAAGATAGCTTCAGTCACTTTGAAGACATCACAAAAACTTGGACATTGTACTAGGTTGGGGCTGCATTTGAGGTGCCGAGTTCTGCTCATTTCTCAGCATCCTTGTAATTCCATTTCACATAATGCTCTGTCATGGGAAAAGAATAGGCAGTAAATAAAAGTGGAGTCCGTCCTTAGTGACTGTGCGGGCCCTAGCAGACATTCTATTTTTCGAAATTTTGCTGGCTTAGCTATTGTGGATCCATGGAAATCCAAGGTAATTCTAGCCAGAGCAAATTATCGTTATCCTTCTGCAAGCTGATTTTTGTTATGGTAAAGAAGGTTGTTGAAAACCATAACAGCACAAGACGTCCTCGCTATAGAGAAATTTTTAAAATCTCTTAGTTGTAGATGGAAGAGTTTCGGCTGACGACCACTTGCGTTTCTCTTTCATGTTGAAGGATTGCTAAGATGCTCAAAAAAGTAGTAATGTGACAAACGTTCATTCAACTGGTGCCACGGCATTTTCTTTGTTTCCCGCATGTATCCCTCAGCTTTTTTAGCACCAGTCTCAGACATGATGAGCGTTTGTATTTGAGAAAACTGCAGTACGTAGTACTAATAGTGATTATAATAACGACGATGTTCCTCCAACAAAGTGCACGGCACTAGGATTTGTAAAAGATCTCGCTTATTGCATATGGGATGGATTACGTATGCGTGAAGATGCAGACAAGGATGGCTTTCCTACGAACCATCACTAAAGGATAGAAGTGGATCCAACTGGACGAGTTAAATCTTTTTCAACTAAACCGTCCACTAACCAGTTTCCAGTGAACAATTGGGCTACATTAATAAGACAACAAGGAAGAGGTTTCGCGCACAAATAGAAGAGCACTGTTTTCTACCAAACACAGAGTGATCAGTGAAAATTATTCCATTAAACAGCTCACCAAAAACCAACCGCACTATTTCCAATTTATAGCGGGCTAGTCTAAAAATAACTCGTATTGACTTACCGCTCAAAAGCTCTTTCTTCATGTGAGACCTCGACTGAAAATCGTGGTCTTTCATCATACAATGGACCTCCACATATTGCCCTACAAAGTATGGAGCTGAATTGAGATGCAAACGAAGTGACGAAGTTTAAATTGGTTCACATGCAAAGGTATAAAAACGAAATTCAGTAGTCCTGCAAGTATTTAAAGGAAGGAAACCGAAAGAACCATTAATATAATGTAAAAGAAAGTGATGATGGATGTGGCTAAAGTAGACAAATGTTTTGATTCTGACGCGAACGCTGAATGTGGTCTTCCAATAACTTTCCTTACGCATTACTTAAACCTACTTGTATTCAGTATTTTACAGCAGGTCAGCAATGTCAACAAGCACACTCCCTCAATGACAATAAATTGATAAAACTTTGAACAATTCCTATGTTCCAGTATAAAATAATGCACAAAACAAAGAAAAAGACCGATGGACCTACACTGCTCATAACCGCTCAGAAAAAACGGACCCATTTGAGGATAAACTAGGCAAAAACAACGATATTCCACCATAGATCGACTCAGTCCCTTAAATTAATATAGTTTTAAGTCCATGCAATACCCCTACGGTTACCTGTTCGAGCCGCCCGGGCCGTCTAATTTCCCCGCTCCTTCTGATTCGACATGTTGCTAATACACCAGAGTGTGAAGAGCTCGTTCTAATCCGTAAACCCCTACAAATATCTGTGTTGAAGATTTCGGAAGGCCCTAGTGGAGCAGGGCTCTAATTGAGAAGACTAACTGGACCAAGGAAAGTCAACTCGACACGCATTCAGCAACATTAATGAGGAAGACAAAGTCTTCAAGTGGTACCTGAATCCAAGTCTCCGATGACCATTCTGGCTTACGGATGGAAGACCACGAACAGAACGGAAGAAGACTGGGAACCACGCAATATGACGCTGAGCCATACAAGTGGATAAAAATGGATGACGTCCAACGATCACCTCTATTTTTAGAAAGTTGGATTTCGCAGCAGGTGTTCGCTCGCTAATCACCAAGTAATTCGATACGTAAATTTCACAACAAGCACACAGGATGTGCTATTTCTAACTGAAGAAATTTCCGGAAACATCATCCTTAACGTTCTCCAGTATAACTATATGCGGATCAACGGAGTACGAACACTACAAATAGCCAATATCGGAGAAATAATTTTCATACAATGTTTTACTTTCTATTTTCTGCCTTCTATAATTTTTATGGCAGGGTATTGAACGAAATACAACCATAATATTGATGAGATATTTGCAAAACTCCGGACCGCAGATGTCTGCGGTGGTGAACCAACGCTGCCATAAAAATTATAGAAGGCAGAAAATAAAAAATAAAGAATTGTGAATTCAACTACAGCCTCGGCTTAACTGGGTTCATTGCCGATTTGTGCTCCCCAGATCAATCCCGCCGTTGGGTGATTGCTGATGGCAAAAGATCGATAGAACTAGCTGAGAGACAGGCGAAACGAAGGACCCGCATGGTGTGGTTGAAGATTTCGGAAGGCCCTAGTGGAGCAGGGCTCTAATTGAGAAGACTAACTGGACCAAGGAAAGTCAACTCGACACGCATTCAGCAACATTAATGAGGAAGACAAAGTCTTCAAGTGGTACCTGAATCCAAGTCTCCGATGACCATTCTGGCTTACGGATGGAAGACCACGAACAGAACGGAAGAAGACTGGGAACCACGCAATATGACGCTGAGCCATACAAGTGGATAAAAATGGATGACGTCCAACGATCACCTCTATTTTTAGAAAGTTGGATTTCGCAGCAGGTGTTCGCTCGCTAATCACCAAGTAATTCGATACGTAAATTTCACAACAAGCACACAGGATGTGCTATTTCTAACTGAAGAAATTTCCGGAAACATCATCCTTAACGTTCTCCAGTATAACTATATGCGGATCAACGGAGTACGAACACTACAAATAGCCAATATCGGAGAAATAATTTTCATACAATGTTTTACTTTCTATTTTCTGCCTTCTATAATTTTTATGGCAGGGTATTGAACGAAATACAACCATAATATTGATGAGATATTTGCAAAACTCCGGACCGCAGATGTCTGCGGTGGTGAACCAACGCTGCCATAAAAATTATAGAAGGCAGAAAATAAAAAATAAAGAATTGTGAATTCAACTACAGCCTCGGCTTAACTGGGTTCATTGCCGATTTGTGCTCCCCAGATCAATCCCGCCGTTGGGTGATTGCTGATGGCAAAAGATCGATAGAACTAGCTGAGAGACAGGCGAAACGAAGGACCCGCATGGTGTGGTGGTGAACGCGTTACTCCCCGTAAAGGACAATAGCATGTTCGTTCCGCACCGCAGACAGCTGCGCTCCGCAGTTTTGCAAATATCCCAGCAATTTTCAGACATTTCAGCGTAGACGAAGAGGAACTTGCTCAACACCTTCACCAATCGCTTTTTCATAGTTGTGAAAGATGTTAATGAACGACAGTTCACTTATTCGCAACAGTGTTGGATTTATGAAAACTGTCAATCTTCCTTCAACAGCTAAGCGTTGTAGAGCCTCAGGACATGGCTGCCATATTTATCGGCTTTGAAGAGGTGCTTTATTTTTCGCTGGCAACGAGAATTTTCTCAATATTTCTAATTTCAAGTGTTTGGGAGCAAAATTTTCAAAGAATTGGAAGAGATATTCAAATCTTAAGGGCGCGTGTGGCGCAGTGGTTGGAGGCGCCACTGCGACGCGCACGTGAAATGCGCCCATGGCCCACCAAGAATTCTATCCCTCCGGGGTCGGCAAATTGGTACCAGACTTGTCTGGGAGGATAGCAGCACTGGCTCGATACATCGGCCGGCTACCGCGAGTCATTGTAAAGGCCAGATATGCATTCAATCACCTCCAACGATGCTTAATGAAGTCGAATGCATGGCGCATCCCTCAGGGATTGGTCAACGCCGAGAGCTTTATCCTTTTTTTTATTCAAATCTTTAAAAAATATTGGTACAAGCACAGCTGAAGCCGAGAGCATTCGAAATTTCGGGACACCGTCGTGTCCTTCTGGATGAAGTTTAGCTTGTCCAGTCGCTTTACAGCTTGTAGTACAAATCCACACTAAAGTGTGAAAGTGTTACGTTCCTTGATACTGGCAATAATAGTACTAATAATAATACCGAGGAAAAAACAACAAGCAGCTATGCTTGGATAGCTTTTAGATATACCTACGATCATTCTGCAGGTGCAGTTTCCATTCTTACTGGTGGCTTGCCATGTTGCTGTGCCGCCAGCAATCCATTGCTGTGGATGTATACAGAGAAATATTGACCTATTGCTTGCTTATCGCAAATATTCACAGATCTTGCACTAAGTGATAAATATTCGCAGAACACAGTAGTTTTTCTTCGCGCATTTTTTGTCTTTTGCTTCACTGCAGTGACAGCCTGTTGTGCCCTAAGCGGCAATCGTTGGAATCCAGACTGATCCTTAAGCATTTGTGATAAGGAAAACTAGCCAGGGACGTTGCTGTGCTAAATATCAAGAATTTGAAGCAACTGCGTGAATGCCTTTTGTTTGCAGAAGCAACACGAAACGTTCAACATCCATTCAAGAAGCTTATTAGACGATGAAAGCATATCGGAAGCCATGTAAATCGGAATTGAAAATTGGCAGCTTATAATCAGAATATAACAATTAGAAGCGGAGCCGCCACATCGAGACGAATAACAAGCGTGGACCATCGACTCGGACCATCGGCTCTGATGAGGACGAAGACGTCGAAACGTTGGCCGATAATAAATATTGTTATCAACCTCGTGTAAGATCATTAAAGAACGAATACATATTGATTAAGCACACCGAGGTTCAAGAAAAGTCGGTTTCGAAGTATAACAATTAGACATCAGATTTTCTCATCAATCACCTTTATTGGAGTAAAAGAGAATGAACTTCTTGGCATTAATCAATCCCTAAGTGAAGAGCTCTGCATTCTACTACATCAAGCATCGTTGGAGGTGATTGAGCGCATAGTAGGCCATAGTTTACTGGGGCCGCGGCTTGCGACGGCCTAGAGATGCGCTGAGGGCGTCCCGTATCCATCATCCTTAACAATGTGACAAAAATAAACGAAATAAGTATAAATGTAAGCAGAGACTGAACCAGTGGTATGTCCATGGCGTAGATTTCCAAGGTTGCAAACCAACATGTTTTCGACTTATTTCCTACGAAATGTGAGCCACTGTCGAAGCTCACCTCGCTCGTCCGTTCTCCTTCGGCGGCTCGTCCCCGGGTGTCCTGGACGGCCCCTATCGACCACTTACCATTGCTCTACCATCTAGCTGGTGTTTTTGTAGCCGTTTATTATCACGATTGAGCACCTCGAGCAGAACTATCCAAAAAATGAGTTGTTAGTAGACAGTAGGTTCATTCGTTACTAAATAAATAACAATATAAGCATCGACATGAGTTTAAATTGTTGATCTTGCAGGATCTCGATCAATTAGTTTTATTTGGTTAACGTTTTGGCGTCTGACGTCTTCGTCTTCATCAGAGCTGACGGTCCTTGTCGATGGTCCACAGCCGTTCTCCTTCTCGATGTGGCGTCTTTGCCTCGCATCGAAGCGGATCTTCCTCAGTTGAGCAACCCGAATGAGCCATGCCCACCTAGCGACGCTGTTTCACACAGGGCAGTTGTTTTTGATATTATTTTCAGTTGAT
Source organism: Angiostrongylus cantonensis (assembly GCA_009735665.1). Lineage (NCBI taxonomy): Eukaryota > Metazoa > Nematoda > Chromadorea > Rhabditida > Metastrongylidae > Angiostrongylus > Angiostrongylus cantonensis. The sequence goes on along the minus strand of MQTX01000190.1, from coordinate 186,289 downwards.
GATAATTTGTTCTCCAACATCCACCCTGCAGCAGTCCGTATTATGTTAGGTAGCACATAACGAATAGCAAGCAATTTCTAACCGACCGTCATTTAACCTCGGTAGTAAAATGAGCAACGTGGGTTCAAATTTTTGAGCTTAAAGCATAGCTTTTTCTCTTTTTTTGCAGCAGCTGTTTCTTCCTTCAGCTATGTTGCGCTGACAAGAAAACTAAAAATTTATACAACCACAATGTTGCCGAGATATTTGCAAAACTCTGGACCACAGGTGTCTAAGGTGGGAAACGAACGCGCTATTGTCCTTTCCGGGGAATAACGCGTTCACCACCACACCATGCGGGTCCTTCGTTTTGCCTGTCTCTCAGCCAGTAAAAATTTATGTCTGACAAGACTGTCTTGAATCCTATGCATATAAAATACAAAAACCGACGAATTTACACTTAATTAAGACGAATTCAATCTTTTAGCAGCGAGTCGTGAAATTTCCCTTCAAATTTCAAGTGTACCAATATTTTCTTATCATTAAATGGTTAACACATTTGCCCAAGAGAAAGCATGAATAATTGAATAAGTAACATTTATCAGCAACAATTTGCCGCCACCCCGATATAATGATACACGACAAGCTGAACGCAGAACTCCTGTTTCGAGTGAATCTGTGCCAAAGATCACTGACGCCTTCGAAGAACTATAGAAAAATGAACTGCGAAAAAGTAGCGCCATCTGGTCCGCGACAAAAAGAAAAGCTTACTCAACTGAAAACTGAAACACCACTAAAGTGGGAATTGTGCTGGGGTCTGAAAAACTTGTGAATGAAGGCCACCGAAGTAATATTACGTACTGCCAAGCAACGGACATTACCGACTTTGCTGTATACTCTAAGGAAATAAGAAACAACAACTTTGCTGTAAACTCTAAAAACAGGACAGAAGAAAAAAATCTCAAAAAATACAATAGCATATAGAACAAAATATAGCACTACTAACATTCATTGAAAACGCATGCAGACTACGGAAAAATCTTCTAAATCCAATAAAAATTCAAAAAACTGCGCATTGTTGTCAAACTGAATACAATACTGTCCAGTCAGGGACTTCTTCTGAAGATGAAAACCATGAAAATGAAAAATGGGAAAAAATGAAAGAAGAGAAAACAATGAAAATGGAAAAAAGTGCAGAAAGTCCATTGACGAACCGTCTGCATAAACATTTCGCCCAAAAAAAAAAGTTAAGCATCTGTGAAAAAATTTGTCATTGTCAGCAACCCGGTCAAACCATAGGCGTGGTTGTTCACGCAAGCGACCTAACAACAAAATAACAACAAAAATCGCAACTGTCAGAAATCCACGCCCGTCTTCTCTTCACCATTGTTTTTCGTACTCGTCAAGCGGTACACTAACTCAACTCCCGGTTGCGGACCCTGTGCAATATAAGGCCTTCAGAAACGAAAACTTGTAAATCTATTGGGAGAAAAAGACACAGTAATACTGAAACGGACTTTTCTAAAGGATAATCATCAGACAAACCGAAATACACAACGGTATTAAATAGACCATAATGCAGTGCAGAGCAGGAAATAACGAGTGAAAATACAGTTTCAACGAAATTTCCCCATTCCCCAATTAGTGAACGACAAATCACCTCAAGAAAACATGCCTTGAAAACACTACCTGGGTGGGAGATTCGAAACAATGTGTGTTGCCAAGGGTCGCGTGTGGCGCAGTGATAGGAGGTGTCTTGCGACATACACATGGGATCGATCCCAGCGCCGGTGGATCACCCAGCCTTCCATCCCTCTGAGGTTGGCATAGTGGTACAAGACCAGTCTAGGAGGATAGCAGCACCGGCTCGATACATCAGCAGGTCACTGCGAGTCATTGTAAAGGCCGGATATGAATTCAATCACCTCCAACGATGCTCAATGAAGAATGCATGGCGCACCCCTCAAAGATTGATCAACGCCGAGAGCTTAATTCTTCATTTTTTCACCCTTTAGGTGTTTCTACTATTTTGCTCCATATTTTCGGTAACAGTTATCCAAATGCTAATGGCATATCAATATATTACATTAATATTTGAGATAAAGTAACAACTACTATTTCTGTAGGTTTTCTCCCATTCACCTACCAAAATCTCACCTTAGTTTCTTCGTCACATTCCCCATCGCTGGCGAAGATCTATTGTTTTCCTGACAATTCTCTAAAATAAACGCAACGAATATGTATCCTCAATATCGATTAAGGATAATAGTGATTTTACAATTACCATCATTTTCATCACTATAGCTCCAAAATCTACGAAGACATCCATAAAAATCAAGAACTCCAATGTTACGTAAGTGTTGGTCCCACAAAGCGCCGGGTAGTTCCACTAAAATATTCTACCTCATTTAAACGTATCCAAGTAAAAATGAGAAAATGAGCGTAAGACGACATCACTGAACTTTGTGGCTGGAAATATCGCACGTCTACACCAAGTTCTTATATTACAGAAAATTTATGTGATCTCTCAATATCTTAGATAACTAGTATGGAATTCCACACTCTTAACAAACAAAAAAAACGAGCCGGGAAAAATGGTAGGAAGAAAGCGAAGTTAAAACTAAACCGTAAGCAACTCGGCTACTGGCTTTCTCGTTTGACGAAGGGCACCCACGCATTGCGGTGTCTCGATTTCCTTGATTTACCTGAACGGCACTAAAGCTTGTATATATGTACATATATATACAAATATATATGTGTACATATATGTACATATATATACACATATATGTGTATATATATTCTAATAATATATTTAAAGAAAACCCTTTTTATGGATGAGTTTGCTTCTAGGCGAATCGAACAACACTAAATTTCATATCATTACGGACTTGCACGCTTTTCGAAAGTAAGCGATACTAATACTACATCCAGAAGGCTTGAGAGATTGCATTAGAATTTCTTCACTAGAAAGCAGGATTAGTCTACGGACCTCCTTCATGGGACGAAACTCGAACCACTCGCTGGCGACGCTTTGTTATGACTGAGTGGAAATTGAACGCGTATCAAAAGCGGTTGTATATTTGCATGGAGAGGAATGGCTGAGATGAACTAACTTTTCCTTGTGCCTTGTAGTGGCTTTATGGGGGGCTTAGGCTTTATGCAGTTTGCATTTTGCTTGTCGATATGGTCAAACGCCTTTAATTTGAGCTAGAGCGGTGTATGGGAGGCGCTTCAGGATCAACTCAAACAAGTAAGGCTCACATTTATTCTAAGAAAGGTTATGTGGAAGCCTTCAGAGTACCCCTATCGCAGCGATCGGTGAGTTGCCTATTGGCAGCTGTTCAGAGCTCTACTCATGTTCGCTCCAGTCTCTCACAACGGAACTGCATTCAATGTGTAGATGATTAGAGGGCTTAACAGATGCAGTAGCCAGTGATGTTCCTTGCATAGGATCGCTGGTCCGACTACGCTTTATCCTGAGATCCTTCACATATGAATAAACTTTCAAACTTTTTTTTACCATAGTCGAAGATCAAGTGGCTTACATAAATACTTAAAACGCATACAAGAATATATTAAATGAATGCAAATGCCCAAGGAGAGTTTGTCGATAAAAGACTGTATCCCAACCTACCCATCTCTGCAGTCCCTTAAGACAGTCAAAAATCGCGTTCCTCCCTTTCAAAAGCACGGTTATTGTCCTGAAGTATCTTCCACTTCGTTGAACTACAAATATTTCAAAAAACTCGCAGACCCACATCTTCGGCTTATCAATCCAGGTGAGATCGTAAAAAATTACTTTCTTCCTGTCATCTTTGAGCTGAAACAAAAAATGACACGACTCTAGGACTATTTTCGAAGGGTTATAAGTGAACGACAATTATTGATTTGATTACCGCTGCTGCATAAAGAACGGCCAATTTTCGTGATGAGATTTCATCCAAATCCATACTAATTCCAAATTCTTGACACTGACTTTCTTTATAACTGGGTGAAGTAGTCTAGATAACGAATAGCAAGTCGAGTATTCCGCAGTGTTAAAAAACAGAAGCAATATCGAATCCTTACAATTTTTAGAATTCGAGTAAATGGGATTGACAACGACTCCATACCCTCATACTCTCTTCGTGCCAGTTCAACAGCGAAGCCATCCTGTGAAGAGAATATAGAGAAGCGATACGTTGACAAAAGCGAATCCTGGTTTCTTTCGTAAACAACTAAGCAATGAAATAAGACTTGTTCGAAAAAAAAATATAAAACTAACAAAACAATCTCCCATATACATGACAAAATTGCCACATACACAAGAAATCTTCGCTCTTCAAATTCGATAGGAAAAACAAGGTTACTCTGCGCCGAACGATTCGCATACTCTCACCGGAGTCTTAAGATCTTCATGAAAAGCAAATCATTTCTTGAAAACCTATATCAGAGAGGAATGCGCAGAATAATACCCTTGCAAAAGGCCGCAGTTCAGACCAACCGTTTTCATTCAACCACTTTCCGCCTTGAGTTCAACACGGACATCCGTGCTCTCGAGGCCGTAAAATGATATTGGATCACTCCATCATAGAATACGAAATCACTTGTTCATCGGTCGAACCTTTCAATGCCCTCATAGCCCGAATTGACACCATGTAAAATACAAACAAATAAAAACATTAAAAAAAGCTCTAAAAAATCAGAGTAACACGTCCCTAAAGTTTAACAAATTCATCCTCGGACGTGTGAAGAGATTTTAATGCATACAGCGAAAAAATAATGGCTACAACTTAAGATGAATATATCTCACATCACCATAAGTTTACTAATTGAAACAGAAACTTTTGGAATATTCACATCTTTTCCAACAAGAAACAAGTTCTAAGAAGAAAATTCGCTTTTCTAGAGCTAGAAGGTGTACTTTCGCTTTTCTCATTTTCTGAAGAGAAAAGCGTTTTGAACATTTAATAGTTGAGGAGGCGAGATTTCATTCAACAAGACACGATGGCCTTTCTGGATCATCCCAATGAGTTTCCAACCTCAAGAAATCGGTAGTCATAAAAGATGTTTTAGAAAAATCAATAAGTATGCAAATAGACTAACGACCATGAAAAATCGTCCACTAAATAACTCTTGCGAGGCCATAATAGAAGAAATCTTCAATGAAATGAGCGTTCTTTGCAAAATCTGTTCTTGCGGCATGCAAGAATAGTACAACACTAGCTCGAAAGTCTCGAGGAGTATCTTCACCTTCCTTACCTTCTAGTGTTTCCGTAATAGGCCACAACAATTGGGTCGGTGATTTTCACACTGAATGTCTCACATGACAAAATTCTAATGGGTCTTCTCAACCGGTTGTCGTTAAGATGTATCATGAATTCAGTCAATTTCATTTTCGACTACTTGGCGTAGAAACAGTGTTTCTACGATTACACTGTCAAATTAGGTCGAATCTTACACCCGTTTATAAATTAGGTGGCACAGCATACTTCTAGTATCTACTTGTCAATATTACACTCGATAAAAATCACTGGTGGGTCTTTCTGCTCATGCAGAATTTTTTTTAAAACGTATAGCAAAGAGGGAAGAACCACAGGATCTAAATGTTGGCCTCAGAGTAAGTTGTTAAATGTACCTTTCATTAGATTCTTAAACCTTTTTTTACCTTTGACATCTTTTACTTTCACCTTTGAGTTCATCTGACATTTGACGAAACAAAACAGCTGAAAGCAAAAGAAAACTTTTAAACTTAGAAACGACACGTGTCTCAGACTCGTAGCGAAAATCATGCCATAACTTAAACGGATTTCGGTTCTTCAACTTATTTTGGCATACTGCTCATAAACAATTTGTAGAAGAATAATACAGTAGATCGTTATTCATTAAAGAAAACGGGATCGCTCAATTCAATTCTAGTGGTTTTCGTTTCCAAAATTGATTGAATATCATTCTCTAGTAGCATCTCATTAAATATTATACAACTACCATTTAAATAAAACTATGGTTATAACTGACATTGCACTATTTCATCATGTTGTGCAAAATGTGCGCACCAGCGTGATGTACGGCGTAAAGAATTTCCCGTCATTACATAGGACAAGAATCGCCTCCACGCTGGCAGCGCTTGCTTTCGAGTCTAGATTGATCGCGTTCATTTCTCGCTGAACTTTAGACGATACGACTCCTCCCGAGGCCCATCAACGGCTGCCCGGTTGAATGGAGTCAAGCTGCCAAATTAGCTAGAAATTAACTAGTAACTTGCTCAAAACGAATAAGAAGCGCTGCCAATGAGGGTAGAGTGCCCACCTTTTTTCGCTGCGTATCAATGGTTATTATCGTGGGTTGACGTGAATACAAAGTATGTGGGGGAAATGGCTTAAAGCTCTGAGTCACACGAAGGAAATACGTTACATACATTGCATTAGATGCAGAAGCAATGTCTACCTTAAACTTGAAGACGACATATTTTATCCCGTAGCACACTATATTAGCTAGAGTAAAAACCACTGTAGTCCAAGGATTTTCCCTCTCAAGATGGAACTGTCAAATTTTGTAGCCATGACATGTGTTCCTTCCACTTCAGTGCTTCAAGGCTTATATTTCGAACGCGAAAGTAAGCCAAAAGGCGGAATTTCGTCCAGCAGGACGTAATGATATTATCTAATGTAGAGTTCCTGTTTGCATCCGCCAATCTTGCGCTGGGAACTTTAAAAAGCCAACTGACTCTAAACATATCTCAACATGAGAGCACACTGCACAAAAATTATATACAACTAGTCTAGTACAGCAAGGTCTCCACCAGTAATCGATATGGTTTTGAAGTCCTAAAATACTACTCTCATAATCAAGAAATTACCGTCATTTAACCAAAAACCTGCCTCGAGCGTAGTTTATTAAGTGAAGATTTTTCAGTCCACACTCAATTTTATATGTTGGAATAAGACCATTAACATCTATGCATCTTTCCAAACAAAATACGAGTTTTCAACCCTTATTTACTTTCATTTTTCCATCCATTTTTCATGGTTGAGTACGATGTGAAGCACAACTGTGAGGATTCAGAGATAGAATAAAAAGATGTACTGATTATCTCTTAGGATCGACAGAGTGAAAACATGGCCAACAGTAAGGCAAAGGAAAGGTCCCGATTGGTGTGGTGACACCACGTGAGTTCTCGATAAGGGTAAACGCGGATTCGAAGCTCATCTGTGGTCCTGTGCTTTGCTCGTATCCCAGCATCCTTATTGTTATACAAATCTTCACTTTGAATTTACATTAACCATAGACACGATGATATAACCGAATCCGTCGTTGTTTGCAGCTGCCATGCTCGTATCAGAATTTTAGTACTCAAATATGTCTAGCCACATGAAAATTTGAATTCTCAGCAAAATAAGAATGCATGAAGGCTTTGTGAAGGTTTGTACACTCTTGGACATGTACGTACACTGATTTCCAAGATTCTAGCGTCCGCATATGGTTACTCGCGTGATTACTTGACGAAATCACCATACGGTGAATAAAAGTGTTAAAAAGATGCCAATGGCAACTTTCTATTTGCCCAGAGACACTAGTGGACTCGACTCAGAGGTGAACTAGCCCCTTGTATCTACCATATCGGATTCGTCTTTAACTATCTGCATCGCTGTAGGGACATTCAAGTAAATGTACATATTACCATACACGACGAATAAATTCTGCACGTCAGCTCTGTTAAATGTATGCAATTAAGAATGGAGTATTACTGCAAAGTACAAGCCGAATATTCGCAGTCGAACTCAAAAATAAGTATAGTATAGTATACAGATGAAAAGCAAGGAAAGTCACCGATGGGGCCTATAAAAGCGTCTTATGACATAGGTCAGCAAGTGTCCTATAGGTATCTCTCGTCAAAAGCAGTAAAATCTCATTGCCCTGACCACAAAAATTTTTTTTCTTTTGAAAGTGGAGCACTAGGTAGGGCGATCAAAAAGATGTAGCTAAATTCTCACGGCCGTTTTAGCCCTGATGCACCCTTGCTAGCATCGAAGTACTCTACTGACGACTCCATTATGTAGACGAAAACGACTAGGCAGAACTTCCCAAGACCGACTTTCTGCTAACCTCGGCACTGATTGATGATTCGATGTTTTTCTTCAATAAGGAGGCACGGGGTTGTTACTATAGAATTTATTAGGACACAACAGCCGAAGATGTATTCTGCAAATACAAATTTATTTGTTAAGTTTCATCTGCCAGGGTTATGAAAGTGTTTGGCTGAGTAGATCGCATCTCAATTTGACCTTTCGAGGCTCTGAAGAAAGCGAAACCGCCGAAACGTGAGCTATTGTACTCCAATAAATTCTGTAACAACAACCCCATGCCTGCTTAATGAAGAAAAACATCGGACTAGGTAGAACGTTATCGAACTGGTCAAAAGTAAAGATACTGCTTCTTTCAAACCGTTTACGATACTACAAAAGAGTTGTTTCTTAGAAGGTGTCATTGTAGATAAATTAGCGAAAGTTTTGTCTTTGGAAAGTCCTCGACCATGAGTACTAAATCGTTTAGAAATCTAACAAACTAAAAAAAAAACAATTACGATTACAGAGATGTGGCTGGGTGATTGATGTGACAGGCACTTCAACAAGATCTTCTATACGACTTCAACAACGACATCGGACTTCGATAGTATGGATTACTTTGCGGTGAAAGCCACGTACTCAAGAGGAACGAAGAGTGACAGTGGCTGTTTTTCTCCACTTTGACGTTCAAGAGTGCAGTTTTTCGAGGTAAGACTTGGAAATTTGTAGAGGAGACCGTCACAGTGAAATTAATTGTGTCACCCGCAATCCTGAATTGAAGGTTTTACTCGTCGGCGTCGCTTTTCTTTCTAGTTCTACATAAAGTCAGATCACTGACTCATTAATCTTCACTATACTCTCTCTCTTAAAAGAGCGAGTGCCGCAGTGGTTGGAGGCGCCACTGCGACGCGCACGTGGAATGCGCCCATGGCCCACCAAGCCTTCCATCCCTCCGGGGTCGGCAAATTGGTACCAGACTTGTCTGGGAGGATAACAGCACTGGCTCGATACATCGGCAGGCCACCGCGAGTCATTGTAAAGGCCAGATATGCATTCAATCACCTCCAACGATACTTAGTGAAGTCGAATGCATGGCGCATTCCTCAGGGATTGATCAACGCCGAGAGCTTTATCCTTTATCCTTTATACACACTCTCTCCATACTCGAATGGCCTACCCTCACTGGTTGTACGGGCCCCAACATAATCTCCATTTTTCGGAAATTTGCTGGTAAAGCCATTGTAGCTGCCTAGAATCACTAGATCAGCCTGGCCAAAGTCTGCACCAGGTCTTCACTACCACAGGCAGTGACAGCCCTCGTGGATCAGAGTGAGATTTGCCACCATGTGACTTTGATACCAGGACGGTGGTGAATCCTGGTATTGGTTTACTCTTAGCTAGGTTTCCTAATGGAAACGCCGCACTCCTCAGCCTGGGAAACCTTACCAGGGAATGAATTCCCCGCCGTACATCGCAATCCGACACCCAGAAACACCTTCCAACTACTATGAGGCGGTAAACCATCACTATTCGTCTGAAAAGTAACAATATACCACAAAGATAGAGAAAATCCAAAAACCATCCGAAATTGTGAACTTCTTCATTTTTTGTAAAAATTTTACATGATACCACTATGCAAAACACAAATGAAGAATAAGGTCAGCCTATCCAACATCTTAAGTGAAACGCTAGAAAGCAGGATTTTGAATTAATGAACAGTCGTCTATCTCTAGTAACCGATTTCGTTCCATTTGATGACCTTTTACGCTAACGTGAAGTAATCCGAGTCATCACAGGCAGTTAACATCATTTATATCCGAGTTTGAAGAACTCTTCAAATAAGGGGTGAAAGAACATTGTAGGAGAAAAAATGTTCATCATTGGCTCCAGCTCTAGATGTTTCAAACAACTTCTACAACACAGCTATACCAGATTCGAGAAGGAATCTAGGATTTCGAACTGTGTTTACAATCCAAGAGCAGAGATGCCGTCTGGACTGAGACATTAGTACAGATATATATTGCGCCTTAATGACAACACAAGAGCTGTTAAAGATTAAATTAAAACTACTATGATGCTTCTTGTATACAACGGATGCTCAGAACCCTTTACGCAAATATTCTAAACGCCTTTATGAGGATAAAATCACTGGCTCGATGGATCGGTAGGCCAACACGAATCATTGTGAAGGCCAGATATACGTTCAATCACCTCGAACGATGCTTAATGAAGTTGGATGCATGGCACATCTCTTAGGGATTGATCAACGCCGAGAGTTTTGCCCTTGATAAACATATAGGAACTATTCCCCAAATAGTTCCTAATTTCTATATTAGCGTTTGTTTCGTGTTCACTTGTAACTATCTTAAATTTATCTTTGCATCTTCTCTAGATTGTCTCCTAGTGATCATTTGATGCAGTCGCCTCGCAACTGGTTGGGAAGGGATACTGTAACTTCTTTACATAAATCGCTCTTCTTTGCCCAACAGTTCGGGCACGGAATGAGCAGCTGTCAGCTGAATGTACTTTCAAGCATCTGCCGTTCCAATGGACTTTCCATACACGTAGCTGCGCTCTTTCACATGTGGCTCTATCAGATTGCACTTGTTGAAAAAAAAAACTTTCAGGACCTCTCTATAGCAGCTGTCTCTAGTTCCCTCTGGCAAAGCTCCACCCATTACAGAAGTAGTACAAGCAGCCGATCAGCATTCCTCTTCGGAGAGTGTTCTTCTGGAGTGCTGGTGGTGTTCGTCCAGTGTTCACCCAGTTTGTTTATTTCGCTCAATTCGTCCATATACTTCCCCCTACTGTTATTGCTGCTATTGTTACTATAATCACAAAAGTTGTAACCCAGTGTCTCAAGCATTCGACTCAGCGACTTACACACAAAAGGCCCAAGTGGCAGCTACAAGGATTAATATTCCCAATGACTTAGTATTCAAAGAAAGTTGTGGGCCCAATATATACATATACGAGTCGAATAACAAAGTGCTAGTGAAGCCGATCATCACGAACACGGTACTTTAAGTAACTATCAAAGCGAAATTAAACACTCCAATAAACCTTCCATCCGAACAAAATGGCAGACAAGCATTACTGGACGGCAAAGGAAGATAAAGGATAAGGATAAAGTTCTCGGCGTTGATCAATCCCTGAAGGATGCGCCATGCATTCGACTTCACTAAGTATCGTTGGAGGTGATTGAATGCATATCTGGCCTTTACAATGACTCGCGGTGGTTTGCCGATGCATCGTGCTAGTGCTGCTACCCTCTCAGACAAGTCTGGTACCAATTTGCCGACCCCGGAGGGATGGAAGGCATGATGGGCCATGGGCGCTGGGGTCGATTCCACGTCTGTGAAGGCCCAAGTGGCAGCTACAAGGATTAATATTCCCAATGACTTAGTATTCAAAGAAAGTTGTGGGCCCAATATATACATATACGAGTCGAATAACAAAGTGCTAGTGAAGCCGATCATCACGAACACGGTACTTTAAGTAACTATCAAAGCGAAATTAAACACTCCAATAAACCTTCCATCCGAACAAAATGGCAGACAAGCATTACTGGACGGCAAAGGAAGATAAAGGATAAGGATAAAGTTCTCGGCGTTGATCAATCCCTGAAGGATGCGCCATGCATTCGACTTCACTAAGTATCGTTGGAGGTGATTGAATGCATATCTGGCCTTTACAATGACTCGCGGTGGTTTGCCGATGTATCGTGCTAAGGGATGGAAGGCATGATGGGCCATAGGCGCTGGGGTCGATTCCACGTCTGTGTTGCAGGAGCGCCACTGATCTACACGCGCCGGGAAAAGGAGCACAGAGTAAGAAAAGTCGGTCATTGAACATGGCTGAAACAACGTCAACACAGCGCTGGATCCCTATGCTATAATGGCAGACCAACTTCAGGGAGCCCCCAATATTCAAGCAAAAGAGGAGCTGCAACAACGCAGTGCCAATGGGAACGTAGAGGAGAGAGTGGAGCACCTCTACGAAGTGGAACTGTTGCCTCAGAGCCAGCTTCTTTGGTGGTAAGGGACGATAGAGCATTTCTCTATCAAATAAAGATTTCTCTATCTATCTAACAAATATATTTTATAAGTCGATAGAAAACATTTCTTGCAATACATGCAACCAATTGTATAGCAAGATATTTGCCACAGCGCCCGCATCCGTGCCCTACATTCATGTCCCATCTAAACCATAAAGCACACCACGAGGCGTGCAACCAGGCACGTCTCATTGCTTAGATACTAGACCTTGCGCCCTGTGCCTTGACTCTGCGACCCACGCTTCTCGCTTGGACCTAGTACTGCCATTAGCCTCCCGATGACTCGCCGAGATCACTAGCACCCCTCTAAATTATTTGTTTTAATTATTGTATCGACGTAGTTGTATATGTATAATTTATTCCGTATCACTGTCATTGTCGGGAGGCAAATGGCAGTGCAAAGGGGAGTGACTAGATCCAAGCGAGTGGCCTGAGTCGCAGGGTCAAGGCACGGGTCGCAAGGTCTAGTCCCTAAGCAATGAGTCGTGCCTGGTAGCATGCCTCCTGGTGTGCCTTAGATTAAGATGAGATGTGAATGTAGGGTACGGACGCGGGCGTTGTGGCAAATATTTCACTATAAATTTGATTGCATGCACTACAAGAAATGATCTCTATTGACTTATAAAAGCTGTTAGGTAGATGGGAAATTCTCTATTTGGTAGAAAAATTCTCTATAGGTGTTGGTTCGATGTCTCTCCAGGATCACCAAGGCTCCGATCCCTTCGGTGTCGGGAAATTGGTACGTAACCTGTCCGGGAAAAAATCACTCTCTGTAATTCAACTGGTAACGCTCCTGCCCGGCTATCTCAGGACCCCAAGGAGAATTGACTAAACCAGCATTCTACGATACTTAACGTGCAATGAAAAACCCTCAAGTAGCAGCTGAAGACACAGGTAAAATTTAGACGATCTTCGTGAATGATGGCTACGGAGGAAACGAGTCGAATGTGAGAAGTGCTGGGATGTGCATAGTTGACGTCAAGAC
>MQTX01000190.1:109696-173083 GCA_009735665.1 Angiostrongylus cantonensis | reverse complement strand
ATGTGAGTTAAAAAGTTGCAGTCTGATAGCGAGATGTTCGCTGAGGACGCCAGATGAATTAATTTTCAAATATTCCAATTCAATCAAGCTTTGCAGCAACAAGTTGTGCTTGGAAGTCATCGCACAATTCTATTCCTTGATGTTTATCTAGCGTCCTAGTTGTTCGAAAATTTGTCAATTTCTCGATTATACTCATTTGCTCCCATGATACAGCCATCATTGAAGGAGGCGAATTGGCTGATCCTATGAACACACTACCAAAAATCCAGCTCATTCTTCTTTCGGGACAAATCTGGCATGCTAGTGTTTAGAGCTGGAAGTCACCAGTCGTCACAAAGTAATTGGTTTCGATCGCATATCACAATGGGAGCAAGAACCGATTGCTTCTGTTGCGTTAAAGTTTAGAGAAGACTTAACAATGAAGAGCTCTTTGTTACTCGTTCAGTTCGTCTGGCACTAATTTGTAGAGCTTTTCAACCATCTAATATCTTTCAAACAATGGGCGATTGTTAAGGCGTGAATGTTTATAATCCTTCGAGTACCCTTAGAGGATCAACTTCGATCACAATTTTCAGATGGTCGACGTCAAACGCAGATTGGCGCATAAGATCTTCTTCCCGTTGTCTGTGTCCTGCACGAAAATTTTAGAACCATCTGCACAATGTGCACTCGATGGCGCCTTCCTGGCCCATGTTTCAAAGAAGTTCTCTTCTGATTAAGCTAAACTATTTCTCAAACTTAACGAAGAAAACGTGGATGAATGAAACAATACACTACCTCTTTGCTTTTAGAACACAGATTCAACCGGCCCAAATGACTGCAAATGAACTATCGATATATATTTGTCACAAATAGAGTCACTGAATTAATGACACAGATTTGAATCAATGTTAGACGACACCTAAGAGAAACACTGAAAAAGTTAAGTGGAAGATGACATACTTCATATACGTTCAAGCAATGATTTCATATGGCGCTGTTGGACAATTTAATGCATCTTTGCAGCATTCAGAAATATTACAGGATTTGACTCAAAAAAAAACTTGCATGAAATCTGTTGGTGAACCAAATGTAGACTTCGTGAAGCCGAACCGATCCCAAGAAAAGGGCGCTGGACATCTGAGAAGAAAAAAACTAATAATTTATGTTAACCTTCTATTTTGTACCCGCTATAATTTTTTATGACCGGGTATGATGTAAAAAAACCCAACACCAATGCTGAGATATTCGCAAAACTTGGACCCTGCACCAGATCGAACCATGACTACTCCTATCGGGCTCTAAAATGGAACTTGCCAGCAAAATGCATAGAAGTTAAATGTTAAGTTCATTTGCTAACAAAATATCCAAGTCGACATCAAAATTCAGTTCAAACTGTAGGTCATTCGAATGAAAGAAAGCTGGATTTCTTCGATTATATTCCAGGTGAATAAAAAAAAATCGATCAAACAAGTGAAATACGATTATATTTCTTCGAACACTTCTGAGACATAACCCTATTGATGCTGAGATATTTGCGAAAATCAGGACCGCTGGTGTCTGCGGTGTGGACCGGACATGTTATTACCCTTTCCGGTAGATAACACTTTCACCATCGCACCAGGCTAGTTCCTTCGTTTCGCCTTTCTCTCAGCCACTACTGAGGCATTAATCATATAACGCCATTTATGCTTTTGAGCAGTACCACTGTTCGAAAGCGCCAACTCTGATCAGCAACATAAGAACTAAAGAGTGTAATTCACACGACCAACATTCTATTAAATTCAGCGTTCCTCAACAAATTAACGTGTTCCTTCTTAACCAGATAGGATGTTGTTAATAGTAGCCTTACTAAACAGTTGTCGACGTTTTGGCGGTTTCGCCTTTTTCAGAGCTCAGAAAGGTCAAATTGACGCGCAATATCCTTAGTTAAACACCTTCACTACTCCAGCGGAAAAGCTCAATACTCATAATTACAAAAGAAACAGCTTCTCTTAAATGGTCACCGCCTAGTTCTTTGAAATTCCTTCAGTTATGATGGAGACCAGTTGCAAAGAGTATTAGATGGACAACCAATGTGCCTCTGTCAGGTCAAAAACTCAGCCTAAGATATGGGGGGGAGTAACGCATGGTCAAAGACACGTATTGACTTTTTTCTGCTGGTGTTATGACAGTGTCTGACTCGGTAGAATACGTGTAAATTTGACCTTTCCAAGCGCTGAAGAAAGCAAAACTGCCGGAAAGGCAGCCAGTGCTGAATAAAGGTTCTACTAACAGCTTCGTGTCAGCTCAAAAGAAAACATTAGAAATGTTATCATGAAGTGTTAGTTCGTTTCGATACAGAATGAAAGAAAAAGTAAACCGTCTTTATAATTGCCTGCGAATGCAACTTTTATAGAAAAAGTGTTACATAAATTTCATTATGGGGCTGGTAGCAGAGTGATGGTGATGTAAATCATCACGAGCACAGTGCTGGTTCGATCTCACCCTAGGTTCACCAAACCTCTCATCCATTCTGAGTCGGAAAATTGGTACCGCACTTGTCCGGGAAGAAAAATCGTTCTCTACAATCCAACTGGGAATATTCTAGCCTGGCTATCTCAAGACTCCAGGGAGAACCGACTTGACAGGCATTCAACGATATTCGAGATGAAAGGAAAATGCCTAAGGAGAAGTCGAAGCTACATGTGAAAAGTTGGCGATGGATGCGAGGAAACGAATCCATTGAAACGAAAAGGCGGGTCGAATTTAAAAAAAAAAACTGATCATATTACACTGATGATGAGATACTTGCAAAACTCCGGATCGCAGGTGTCTGCGGTGGGGAACAAACGCGCTATTGTCCTTCCCGGGGAGTAACGTGTTCACTACCACACCATTCGAGTCCTTCGTTTCGCCTGCCTCTCAGCTATCTCAGCATCATTGAAGTTATATTTCGCAATGCACCCTGCTGTTAAAAAGAGTAGGGAGTAAATAATAAGTTAAAATTGTGATTATAACTGCAGCCTCAGCTTAACTGGGTTCGTCGCTGATTTGAGCTCCCCAGATAAATCCCGCTGACGAGTGATTGCTGATGGCAAGTGATCGATGGAGCTAGCTGAGAGACAGGCGAAACGAAGAACCCGAACGGTGTGGTTGTGAACGCGTTACTCCCTGGAAAAGACAATAGCGCGTTTGTTCCCCACCGCAGACACCTGCGGTCAGCAGTTTTGTAAATATCTCAGCATTGTAGAAGTTATATCTCAGCATTATTGTAGCTATATCTCAGCACGATTGTAGTTGTATTACACATCATACCCTGCTATGAAAAAAGAACAGGCATTAAACAAAAAGTGATAACACTGATGCCATGATTTTTCATGACCCGTCATCCCATCTACTGCACGGATCCCAGCACTTCTTACACTCGATTCGTTCCCCCTGCACTCATCGTCTACAGTGGTCTTCGAACACAGAGCATATTCTTAACTTATTATTTACAGCTTACTGAACCGCAGTTGTATGCAGTGGGTAGCAAACGCGCTATTGTCCTTTCCAGGGAGTAACGCGTACACCACCACACCATGCAGGTCCTTCGTTTCGCCTGTCTCTCAGCTGGTTCTATCGACTGCGCATATTGTTTCGACTGCTACTTGAGGATCTAGTCATCTTTATGAACATCGTAGAATGCTGGTTGGGTCGTTTCTCGGTGCAATTTGGGAGACAGCAGGGCTAAAGCATTCTCACATAGATTGGAATAGGGCGTTGGGTGGATGTTTAAAAATGAATAGTGGGGCACACAATCCACTGATAATTATCTAAGATGTGGTTCTAAACTGCCTTAGAAATACCTTTGTAAATTATTTACTTACTTGGATACTCGGATGGCCCGTCTTCACTCGTTGTGCGCCGCCCAGCATAAGCTCATTTTTCGGAGTTTTGCTGGTCTAGCTATTGTGGTTCTCCTTAGTCCCGAGGTCAGCCAGGCCAAAGTGGGCTTCAGGTCGTCACCACCACCACAGGCAGCAGCATCCCTTGTGGGTCAGAGGGAAACTAGCCTCCTTGCTGCTAGTTTGACGCCAGGACGGTAATGGAACCTGTTATTGGTTCATTTTTAGCTGGGCTTCTTGGAGAAAACGTTGGGTCTCAACTTTGAAGGCCCTGCGAGGGAATGAATCCTATCACTGTACATCGCAACCCGACACTCAGGAACACCTCCCGGACACGAAGCGGTAGACCGTTGTGAGGTTATTTGTAAATTAAAAACGCAAAACTGACGAGGGTTAAAAATCGTGGTAAAGTAACAACGAATCACCCAAAAATACAAACATGTTGAAATGATGTCAACCACTGCTTTCGTCCTCATCTCCTAGCTATTATACGTAATAGCGCAGAATTTGGACCAACCTGTTGTGAGACGTTAAGGTGCATCTACACTAAGATCATGTACTTATTGA
Organism: Angiostrongylus cantonensis; assembly: GCA_009735665.1. Lineage (NCBI taxonomy): Eukaryota > Metazoa > Nematoda > Chromadorea > Rhabditida > Metastrongylidae > Angiostrongylus > Angiostrongylus cantonensis. Next base: position 168,668 of record MQTX01000190.1, on the reverse strand, counting down.
CTAAATGTATTTTAACTACAACGCTAAACTGGCAACTGACATACCACCACCTACATCCGCCTACCAGTACAGTGTATCAACAACAATTAAAAAAGAGGATAAAAAAGAACAAATGAAAGCACCAACCGCGCCAAAGGATATCTTCCCCGCCTCGCATTTGATATCGGGCACTGGCATTCTTACTGCTGGCCGTGCCTTAATAATAAAGCTAAAGTGATTCTATGAACATAACAACACACTCGAATTCAAACCAACCGCTATAACCGGATAAATTCTCACAAATACTAAATGTATTTTAACTACAACGCTAAACTGGCAACTGACATACCACCACCTACATCCGCCTACCAGTACAGTGTATCAACAACAATTAAAAAAGAGGATAAAAAAGAACAAATGAAAGCACCAACCGCGCCAAAGGATATCTTCCCCGCCTCGCATTTGATATCGGGCACTGGCATTCTTACTGCTGGCCGTGCCTTAATAATAAAGCTAAAGTGATTCTATGAACATAACAACACACTCGAATTCAAACCAACCGTTATAATCGGATAAATTCTCACAAATGATAGCGAATACGATATAAAAGATAAAAGGATTAAAGCTCTCGGCGTTGGTCAATCTCGGATGGATGAGCCATGCATTCGACTTCATTAAGGATCACTGGAGATGAATAAATGAATATCTGGCCTTTATAATGACTCGCAGTGGCCTGCCAATGTATGCAGCCAGTGCTGCTATCCTCCTAGACAAGTCTGGTATGAATTCGCAGACTCCGGAGGGATGGATAGCTTTGTGAGCCTGGGGCGCCCATGTGTACTACAGGGCGCCTCCGACCACTGCGCTATACGCGCCCTATCCATTATAGTATATGACGTGCTGTGCTTGAACGGAAGGTATTTCGATGGCTATACTGCTCATCACGAAGGCTTAAGCTTAAATGAGTAAGCGCTTCTGTGGGCTTAACGTAGAAACCACGTAAGTAAAGCGCGCTTAGGTACTGCGCAGAACTATTTTAATAACTAAGAGCCAAATACAATAGCAAATATAACACAGTTAAGCGTATAGAATTCAACGACGCGCTCGTCAGTGGATTACATTCGAGATTTCGTAATACGCGGCATCTTAAGGCGCCACTTTCAAACTCCGCTTTCTCCGCTCTACTGTTATCACTTTGTCTCTAACCGTTTCACCAACACGTGGAAATCAAGCAGACACGGATTCCGAGAGACTTGCGAGAGGCTTTCGCAGAACATCCAGAAATCCCTCGAACCTTGGAGCAACTGTTTTCAACATAAGAAAGATCATAAGAAACGTGGCTAGGGTTACATATCCTTTTATCAGTGACTACAGCAGTTGGCGATAATCGTATGCCGTAGAGTTCGTAGTTTAACCCTTTCGCGATGAAGCTGGTCTATCGATAACTAGCGATAACCTCCCAGTTATTAGAGTATTTCAGAAGCTCATTCTCAAATTCATAGAAAAACACTACTCTGCCGCTTAAATCACACATACAACCCAATAACATTTCAATTTTAAGTGCGTTTTAGTACTAAAACTAAGGAATTTAATAAAACCTTATTTGGCCTGTTAAATTTCCAAGAGCAAAATAAGCAGCTGCTAACAGCAGCTGAGCGATACATCGAACAAGTGTCCAAAATACAGGCACTTAAACAAAAAAGGCGAAAGAATTCGCTCCCATGGGCTGTGGAAAATCATTAACTTAGTACAGCAAAATAATCCGACTGTGTAGGGAAAATTCTGCATATTTCAACAGTTCTTAATGAACTTGGAAGGATTCACTATGACTTGATGAACGTTGATTCTAAGTTGAAACCCGTTCCCATTCCCCCAGCAGTGTCTTCCAGGCTGAGGAGTCCGGTGTTTCCATCAGGAAAGCCAGCTACGAGTAAGCCAGTGCCAGGATCCACCACCGTTCTGATATCAGATTAGTGGCATGTTAGCAAATCAACCTATTGTCCACAAAGGTGTCGACCGCCTGTGGTGGTGACGACCTGAGGCCCACTTTCGCCTGGCTGACGTTGGGACTTCGGAGAACCACAATGGGTAAACCAACAAAACTCCAAAAAAAAAATGGATACTACGCTGGGTTCTGTGCAATCGTTGATGACGGGCCATCGAGGTATCCAAGCATGACGCCTACGAGGTCGTCCTCGTTTGAGGCCAATGTATTGGTGACACTCATACTACATTGCCTAAAAAACTCATCCTTTCACAGCTCTTTCAACTACCATCAAAAATCCTAGCGGGAAACGAGAAGGCATTCAAGTTGTTTCCTCAACAGAATATACGTGGACTTCATCAACAATCTACTCAAAAAGGTGTGATTAGCCATCTACAGCAGTCCTCCTGAAGCCTACTGCAAGCTTTTACTGACAAAATTCAGCGTAATCAGTGATACAGTTCATAAATTTCACGAGCTGCCTCAATGTGTAAGCAAAGTTTCTCGTAGATAACATAGGCTGACCCAATTTTAAGAAGCGCATGTGAAAAGATTCCATAAAAAGATACTGATTTTCTTCCAGTGAAGAATTGCGAAAATTATGAGTTTATGGCGATGACATAACAGAACTATTGGTGGAATAAAACATGATTTAGAAGAATTAAATGATCAAAGTACCGTATGTGAATCAAAATGAGGTTCACGTACTACATGCATGAATAATAGGGATGGCAAAAAACAGTCAGGAAAAATGCGTGAGAACAATTATTGGTAACAGCGAGTAAGAAGTGATCAGTGCTATAAGGAATCTTCAAGATTGTCATCGAAGTCACTGCCTTCTAGGTCCGAATGAAAGCTTGAACCATTGCAATCAACTGTTCGTCTTGCTACGTTTTGAGTAAGTTTAGCCACCTTTTCGAGATTTTCTTGAAGATCTCCGAAAGTGTGCACCTTAAGAAAGGAACGCGAACAAATGACGTCATGAATACTCCACAAAATCAAACTTAGCCTACGTTTCTGGAACGCTCTTCATCTCGAGTTCTTTCCAAACAGGTCAACCCGTCGGTATGGGAAAAATTCATGCGGGATATACCTTTGCCACGTCCACCTTTGCTCAATATATGGTGGCAATAACGAGCTTGACGCTCGCTGAAAACATATAGCTTTTATATACACAATGTATTACAATCTTCTCTCTTTATCTTACCGCTGAGCAGAATCAGTTGGCGTCACTCTGTGAATACCACTGCTTTGCCTACGTGGAGGAGTGTCATCATCTACAGGCTCAGCAAAAAATTGGCGACGAATGGTTCTCTTCAATTGGGATCTCATTAAAGATACTACTACATCACACACTTGGTATTTACTACCTTTTTACTCCATAGTGACCTACCTTCATCTTGTCAACACCTTCTTCAGGGGTAATTATAACTTCCAATAAGGAATCGTCAGCGTCAAATTCGGTGACATCAGGAATACTCTGCAACTAAAGACTACACTACGACTGCACTTCGTATTCAGGCAAAATTTTGAAAATCATACATTACTCATAGCCGTGGTATTTTGATTAAAATAATCTTCGCCTTGAACGCTTCCTCCCATCATGAACTTCCTGGTATTAGAAATTTTGCAACCAATTTGGTATTATATGGTAATACATCATTTACCATCATACGTCCAAAAAGACCACTACCTGGTGTATTCATTCGTTTGGTGATGATGAGCAATAGTTCCTGCACGAGCAGTCACAAATTCTGAGGTGATTTCTGGGACAGGACTACTACTAGGATAAGTTGGCTTCCATTTCAGCCTCTTAATAGCAGCCTAAAACAATTTCTTCTCAAATACGAATTTCAAGCTTTAAATTTCATTACCAAAATACAATAAGAATAAAAATAAGGACTAAATCAACATCCAACCTCTTTACAAGACTCTGGATCTCGCCCACCTCCCAAAGAACGTGAAACTTTCTCCCAATCATCTTCGTTGCACACATGTATAGCAGCAAGAACCAACTGAAAATTCTTAGTTCAGTCAAGCCCAAAATAAGGCAAGTGGAATTGAAAGGACTGGTTTTCTACATCTCAAAACGCAATGAAACCAAGAAAACTGCGGAACATTTAGACGGAAATAGAATTAAAATATATACAGTTAGAACAAGTAAAAAAAAAACTCCACCTTCAACCTTTGCAACTCTGCTTTATGCCATCTCCTTTCTTTTCTTATTGGAAATTTAACGCATGACTCCTCTCCACCATCCACTGCAGGGTCCTTCTCATTTCCCCCATCACTTATTTCATCCTTAAAAGCCCTATTAATCACTAAATTTAGGAATATTAAAAACGAAACAACGAAAACATGTAACAGAACAGCAAAACGTTCGGTCCACGAAATATGACGTAAAAAAGCACACGGTGAGAATAGAGAAGTCCAGCGAAATTTGCACAAAATAAGGTCTTAAGTATAGTTGTTGACTTGACACATTATGATAGTGGAACTATTCAACAACTGAGTTTGAAAATCTGGAACGAAAAGACAAGAACATAACTTCAATAGACAACAGTAGACGACTTACATTAACCGATGATACGCCAGAAGAGGGAAGTCGTTTCTTCTTTCTCTTCGCTGGTATCTTCCTTTTCTTTTGGACTGGAAAAACCTGCACTGATGACACTTAGACAATAACAAAACCATCCTCGCAAAAAGCAGTCGAGAATGTCCAATGGAAGGCCATAAAAAATTCAAAATTACAATAAAATCAAACCTCTTTCAGACCACTCGTCTTCGCTGTCATCAGACTCGGTGCATAGTTCCATATTTTCTCGAGCCCATTCTTCTTCAAAACATTTTCGCTCCTCATCATCTTCCCAAAAGACCTCATTACGGTCATCCACATTATACAGCAACCTCTTCCCAAGTTTTCGTTGGTTAACTCTTCCTAAAATCAATGAAATTCTAAGTTAGTTCATATAATCACTTCGAAGAAAAAAAAGATGTATGGAACCAGCATGCCTTTAACTTCGCTTAAATTCCATCGCCCTCCTACTTCTGGATGGTTAGGCCAACTCTCCTCGATACGCGAGACCAAACGTTTTCCTGTGGTCCAATTTCTCCTGCATTTTTTCTCTTCATTGGCGATCCGCCTTTCCAAATCTAGTAATTCTTCTTGTTGTTTTTGTAGTTCTCTTGCCTTGTTGAGAATGAGTCTTCGTTTCAATCTCAATTTTTGCTCGAAACTTGAATCGTCCGATTCGTCCTAAGAAGAACATGATAGTGAAGTACTTCGAAATAAAAAAATGCATTAAACCAACAACTTCTCCTACTTTGGTTTCTATAAATTTTGCAAGAGAACCTGAACTACATGAAGAGCACGAGATTCAATGGCACGCCTATCGCCATGCGATAACGCAACAGTTTTCCCGCAGTTGGCTTTCACATCATATGTAGAGGCGTTGGACGTTCCCTGAAAATTATCAAGGAAAAAAAGTAAGGGTAGATAAACCACAATTCTTTACGAGCTAAAAGCAATAACATACAAAAGCTTGCTTTCTAGGAGGTTTTTCTGAATAGCAGTTGCCAGATGCCTTTCGAACCTTCGCAGCAGATCCAGACCGCTTCGCTGTATCTCCATTGGATGACATTCCATAATAGTTGCAGAGATCTGACTAAATGGGAAAGAGTTAAGCTTAACTGCGGACACAAGGATCGTCGGTACGAAATCTCGAACAGTGTTCGTTGTTCTCCTAGAATGCATGGTGATATTTGTGACATCCTGCACCCCAATAACATTCCCTAAGCCATCGTAGCGGATACGTTGTCCGGCCCACTGAGCCAAAGGGGCATGAACACAGCGACCACTTCGAGAACGACGTACATCTGAAAGTGGAAAAGTTCACTGGTTTGTTGCAAAGGAGAGCACTGGGCTCGGAATGCTTTAAAGCTGTGAAAACATCGATTCCTTTACAAAGTTGGCCAGCTAGATAGAAGAATGAGAAGACCGCCCAGAAAAGTAAGGAAGTACACGGTATTGCAAAAAGGGAATGCCTGAAAAGTTCAAGTCCGAAGCATATGATCAAACGGCTTTGACACATGATATTTCTCAGCACTCATACATAACTCATGTCTGTCTTGAGGGATCGTACGACATGAATCGTGTAAGACTTACTTCCCCTGGCTACCCATTCCGTCCTACAAAGTTTTTTTTCATACATGGCTTGCCACCACATTGCGGATGTTTTGCCAGGTGTCCTGCGGGATAATCTATGCGAAACACTACACATGAAAGGACAATAGCGCGTTCGTTCCCCACCATAGACACCTGCGGTCCAGAGTTTTGCAAATATCTCAGCTTCATTAAAACTACACCTGATAGTTTGCAAAGAAAAAAATTATTTTTTACACTTGTTAGAACGCCTGGCGATCGAAATGTTGCTGAATAAAAACAGAAAATATGAGGAGCATAAAAAGACAAACAAAAAAGAAACCGAACGTTAATGCAAAAGTGCAACAAAAGGGTGAGGTTTCTTGTGCGTTTGGATGGCTTGCATGATTCACATTTATCTCACGTAATACTTGTGCAAAAACCAGAAACCTTTCCTGCAGCCGCCGAGCGAAATTTAGGCCTCGAGTATAGTGAGTAAAAATGCTAATAAGCTAATTCGATGCAGAAAAAAATTCGGATACAAGTAAGCAACGCACGAATGATTCTTCTGAAAACTGCAGTACATATTTTACAAATATTACAAAAAAAAATCGTTGGTTCTAACCTTTGGCTTTAGACACGGATATCTCAGCTTTCCATATACCTTACTAACACTCTCGCGACGATGATTAACCTTTCCCTGTGCTCACCGTGGCACCAATGGATATCAGACCGTCCACCTCAGCAGTTTTTATCGGCCCACGTCTCATTTTATTGCGATTTCCGTTAATAAATCGGATTGTGTCTGGATTTTGAAAGGATTTCTGCGACTCTCTTATCCGGTGTATCCCTCATATTCTTCTACACACCCTCAAATTATTTATGGTACACAAACCCCTGTTATGTGTGGAAGAACAGCACTCGTTCCCTGTTCAACCACACTGCTACCACCAGCACTTAGTAAAGCTGTATAATTTGTGCAAGGAATATTAAGTTTATTTTGTGGTTTTGATATCCTTCTCAACATACAATACGCAAAAACCATTATAGTGACTGAAAAGTAGGAAACAACGAACTAATTGTCAAAAATGATGATGCACACTGCGATGCCAGTTTCTCGAAGCAGGAAGATTTCTGTGCCTAACCTCATCCCGTTCTCATGTACTTCTTGACACATTTCCCCCTTATGCTGTTATTAAAACTTAATGTTACTACAATTTTACATTTACTCTTTTATGCGTTGACCCCATGGCAGTGTTATCGCAAGCTTACATGCACCTCTAATATGCTAAGCTCATCGTACTGTTACTCTACCCTAATGTTATTATAACCGCACATAAGCCTTCTAATATATAGACTTCACTGCACTGCTGTTATGACCTCACATGTGTCTTCTAATATGCCAACTTTTTATATGATCACTGTTGCATTTTATATTAGACTTTCGCATCATATTACGCCACCAGCCTATGACAAAGCTATTCTCTCACTTCTAAACACCGTCTTCTGTATTGTCTTAGCTTCACTTATTCACCCTGTTTCCAAATTGTGGTTTGAATTTTTCCGATATTGGCATATAGTTTCTGCTGTATTGCTATTGTTATAAATTGTTTATTAATCAAAGTATGAGATTGTCCACGGATCTCCCTCATATGAGGGATCTCGAGCCGATTAGTCGCTCGGCTCTTCACACGTTACCTGTCTGAATACAAACTCTCTACTCAGTGGAATACCAGCAAGACCGTGTTGTTGTTCAAGAAGAGCGACCTACACGATATAGGCAACTATCGCCCAATCTGCTTGCTGTCTGTCGTCTACAAACTTTTCACTCGAGTCATCCTAAACAGGATTGACAGAACACTGGATGAAGAACAGCCATGAGAGCAATCAGAGTTTCGAAAAGGATTTTGTACGATGGACCACATTCACACGACAATAAGGCTCATTGAGGTATCGTAAGAGTACAAAAGCGCTCTGTCTCACTTTCATCGACTTAGAGAAGGCCTTTGACTCAATTGAGATAGAAGCAGTCGTGGAAGCCCTTGGTAGTCAAGGAGTCCCTACTCAGTACATAAAGATTCTTCGTTGTTTGTACAACAATTGAAGGATGAAAGATCACTCAGCGTTATCGAACGCGCAATCGAAAGGACGATGCTAGGAGTATACCGTTTCACACAAGTAAGGGATGAGATCCGTAGCTCCGACCTACGTCAACGATCGAAAATCAAAGATGCCGTTCTATACGCCAAACAGTCGAAGATAAGGTGGGCCGGACACGTAATGCGTATGAATGATAACCGATAGACAAGGGCTGTTAGTGACTGGATTCCCCGGGGTGTCAAAGGTACTGAAGGAAGGCCACGATCCGATGGTCAGAGTTCTTCACGAAAAGCCTAGAAGAAAGATGTGGTGCTCGACGAGTCCCTAAAGCGAGCAGAACCAACTGGGCTACTTTTGCACGCGACAGGGAAAAATGGAGGATTTACTGGCGCCCGCTCGAGTCACTCGACAATCAACGGGACTACAGGTGATACAGGTGATGAGATTGCGTTCTGTTGCAACATCAAGAAATCCCGCGTGGCAAAATCGCACAATGTCGAACATTCAAACTCAAACTAGTGACTATTCTTTGCTGAGGACTAACTCGAAAACCCATATTCCACAAGGCAGCCAGTACAAAAACCTTTTGTATAGAAGATAAACCACCGGAGAGAAAGTAACACCTATAAGTTTCGTACTGGTCACCACAGCAATTTCATTATGACACAGCTATACAGAGGTCACTCGTTGCGACAGTGTTAACCGATGGAAAGCAGCTAGAGTGTTCACATTTCTAGAAATGACACATAAGTTTACTTACGAAATAAATTTCATAGTTACAATCACTTCGTTCTAACACTAACACTAAGCAAACCTTCAAATGTTATTTACAGCAACGGTTTTGTCAAAGATTTCCTCAGCAAAGTTGTCAAGATCCTCGTAGTCCCTTTGGTAATCTTCGCAATATAGTTTGTTAAAATGACATTTGAACGGATATTATACAAAATAGTTGCGAAAAATACTTAATCGACCCGTCTTAACGAGTCCAATGGATTCCAGAATTCCGCCCATTTATGGATACGCATGTGGGTCCGATAATTTTAAAGTTGATTCGATTAATAATTAACGTGTGCACTTAATACATTGGCCCATGTTTTTAGCAAAGATTTTTCACATGACGGAGATAATGTGAATGCTTTTAGCAGTCAATTACTCAAATGACCGTCAAATAACGTTTGGACTTCAGAACACGCTCCGTTACTTGGTACTTTGTACTTAAATTGGACGTTTCACCGGCAGTGCAAGTCTCGGCATAATTTACATTTGGTAGTTAAACCACTGTCCTTCCCTAGAGTCCTGAGGTCAACCTAGCCGAAATTTCCTTCAGGCCGTCACCACCCCAATCGGTAGCTGCCATTTTGGATCGAAGGAAGGTTTTCCAACATGCGACTGGTTTGGTACCAGGATGGTGGCAATTCCTGGTATTGCTTTACTCTTAGGTAGGCTTTCGGATGGAAATGTCGGACTCCTTCTCAGCTTCGGAGGCCCTGATTGTGGTATGTATCCCCCCTTGTAGATCGTAGCCCAACACCCAGGAATGCCTTCCAGCCACGAGGAGTGCGTAAACCATTGATGCCCATATTCCATTCATTTCGTTATGTGGCGACTATGATTAATGAAAATGATATACTAGAATTCAAAGTTGATTTGAGTTCCAGTCAAGCGATTTACGCTCAGAACAAGCACATTTGTCCACCTTTTGCCCATAATGTGTCAGGTAATATAGGGACAAATCCACCCAACAGTTTATTGCCTCATCGTGGTTGGGAGACGTTCCAGGGTGTCGGGCTGCGATGTATAGCGGTAGGATTCGTCCCTCTGGCGGCATCTCCACCAAGCCGAGAAGGAGTCCGGCGTTTCCATCAAGAAGCATAGCTGAGAGTAAACCAATATCGGGACTCACGACCCTCCTGATATCAAATTCGCACGATGGCAAATCTACCCCTGATCCACAAGGGCGGCAACTGCCAGTGGTGGTGATGATCTGGGCAAACTTTGGTCAGCCTGATCTAGGGACTCCAGGGAACCACAATGGCTAAACTTGCAAAACCCCAAAAAAGTAGCAATTATGCTGGGGTCTGTACAATCATAATAATCATAACGGATAATTTCTGTTGCAATTTTCCAATTTTGTTGTTTCAGAACGCTGTTTTAATACTTGGAGTGCGAGGCTGGTTTTCGCAATAATTCTTTGATAACTGGAAAAATTGAGGAGTTGAAAACACGACTTCGTTATAGAAGAGACTTCACCTATTTGAGTGTGGCTGTGGTTCATCAAAATTGTTGTTTAACTTTTAAGTCATTTTGAAATAAAACTTTCAAAGCAAATCAAGACGAAATTGAAAGTTCCCAAATTCCAAGGGAAATTCTGAGAGTCAAAAACATCAATAACGCATTCATGGATATGACCGCAGATGAAATACTGCTTGCCTAGTTGGCTTCATTTTTTGGAATACGAGCCTTGACGATAAAATGTGGCAAAAGTACAGTTCCTAAGTTCCATAAAACACCTTCTTAACAGAATAAGAAATCTCGTTTGCTATTGCCGAAGATCTGTAGATTGTTTCCTCTTCTATTTAGAAAGAATTAAAAAATGAGATATAAAGAGAATCGTGTAAAAGATAAATTCAAAAAAAAATTTGTGTAGCAGGTGGTAGCGATACCACTCAACACGAGGGAGCCCTGACCCAATCCCACTACGGACCCACTACACACCCTTTCCTTCCGAAGTTGCGATAGTGGTACTAGAGTTCAACTCACTACAAGACTCTGCAAGGGGTTGCGACAGCCTGAGATGAAGATATGGAGGCACCCGTTCACAGCTATCACACTGTTCCAGGGAGATATGACTGGACTAGTATCCAACAACATTCATGAAAACGGAAACCCCAAGCAGCAGTTGAACCAAAAAATCCAAAGGTTTCCATAAATGAAGGAAGCGAATATTAAAAAGCTAAAACGATAAAGCTCTCGGCGTTGATGAATCCCTGAAGGATGCGCCATGCATTTTACTTCATTAACCATCGTTTGGAGGTGATTGAATGCATATTTGGCTTTTACAATGACTCGTGATGGGCTACTGATCTATTGAGCCAGTGCTATCCTCCATGACAAGTCTGGTGCCAATTTGCCGACTCCGGATGGAGGGCCTGTGGGCCAAGGGGGTGGAATCGACCCCATGTATGTGTTGCAGGGCGCCTCCAACCACTGTGACATACGCGCTTTCAGAGAAGCTTCGAAAGATTACAGCCTCGAAAAATGACGGAATTACACTTAGATTAATAAATGATGTTGATTTCAAGCTGTTCAAGGAAAAAGAATTATGCAACTGGTATACTTCCCGTTTGCACTCATAGGAATAAAATATACAGAACGTGTAACCCACATGTACCCGTAACTAAAGATGCCAAAGAAAAATTAAAATAAAAACGCGAATGACCACTTACCTGTCCCAGTCTCTTTCGAAAAAATTTCAGGAGAAGTGTCACTAGTGTGCGACTCTATTGTAGAACCATTCCCTCTTGGTGAACGCAAATTACGTTCCTAAACGTGGCTCACATATTTCCTAACCAGCACTATCAAGCAAAACACGAAAACATACATAACGATGTAATTGTAATTTTTCCCCAAAATCTACCGGGTAGGATGATTTAGCACGACTTCCATGTTCAAGACGACTTGTAGACCGAGCTGTTCTTTCCAAGTGCGAAAAAAAGCTGCTGAAAGTGCATCTTGAAAACAACAGAGTTACACTAGGCAAATGCCAGTTTCCAAGCCGGCGCACTAATGTCGTAAAAAAAAAGTTGGGATTTCATCCAATAACGTTAAAAATTGCCATGAATGTTACGAATAATAAATAAAAATTTTTCAAACGAACAACTTGGTTCCAGAACAAACTCCAATTTTACAACTTACCAAATCATGTTAAAGCGGTGTTCATTACAGTTCCATGTATGTTAATGGCCATGAGGATTCTAAGAACTGCATTATAAACTAACATTACTTAATATAAAATATCCTCTCAACGATTTACTGCCTCAGTGTGACTGGGAGGTGTTCCTGGATGTCGGGCCGCGATGTACAGCGGGGAGATTCATCCCCTTGCCAGGGTCCCAAGCTTAGGAGTCTGGCTTTTCCATCAGGAAGCCTAGGTAAAAATAAAGCACTAGCAGGATCCACCACTGTCCTGGTATCAAACTAGTCGCATGGTGGCAGATCTCCATCTGATCCACAAGTGCGGTGGCTGCCTGCGGTGGTGACAACTCAAGGCAGACTTTGGCTAGGCTGAGCTCGTGACACCAGAGAAATCTAATAGTTAAACCTGCAAAACTCTGAAAAATGGAGATTATGCTGGAAACTGCAAAAGTAGTGAGAACGGGCTGTCCAAGTAACCAAATAATTAAGGTAAAATATATCAAATTTCAAAACTTCTGTTGTTGGTTGCCAAGTGTAAGAAGTCATAAATAAATGAATTCACTGCAAAAAGGATATACATTTGTAGTCGGGGAAAAAACCATGCTTTTCCCCAACACCTGAATGAATTCGTACGTGTCTTAAAGTTCACAAAGCTTAACCAATTGCAAACGATATGAAAAAAACCTAAAGTATGAAGACTTCTCCAAATCTTTGTAAGAAAAGTAGGAATAGAACTTACTTGTACAGTTCGGTAATAGTTGTCCTCCAATCTCGTGGAAATCCTCGAAGAAACTTAGAAACGAACATTTTCGGAAAACCTAAAAACCAGTGGAGGAATACTTCGTACAGATTCTACGTGTTCTAAGCGGCAAACAAGCCTGCACTAGCTGAATCGACAGCATTCATCTCCCCTATGAGACAATATTTCGTGGACATTGTATGAAAAATTTGTGCGCTCTCAACTCGCGTAACTATGGACGTCTGCCACTGAGTAGGATGACCTCTAAATAGAAGAAATAGTTGAACATTATAAATGAAATGAACACAAATTCTTCAACTAACTCTTTACTCCCAAGTACAACAAATGCTGGAAAGCCGAGAGCCGGATCGCTGTATCCTATCGGCGCAAAACGGATAGACCATTCACTTAGCTCGATAACATCGTTATTGCTACCTATAATATCACAAGAGTTCACCCTCTTAAGACATTAGATGAAAATAAATGAATGAAGGAAATATCTCATACAACGAGAAAGTTGCGGCGCCTGGAAGTGAGAAACGTCATAAAATCTCGGTAAAATTGCATTACGAGAAGTTATCGCCGAACTTGATTTTCTAAACATACATACATATACATGTACATATATATAAGGTGTTCTACCACCTTAAACCTACGCACTCTACCTTTCCACGTCACCGCGCCTGTTGGTCTCATCACTGCTGTACGGTTCATCATAAACACGCTGAAGAATATGCAATATGCATTTCAGTCAACTATGACCAAAGATATGAACTTTGACATACCCCTGCCGAGCGATCCTGATTTAAGGTTTGTGAGCTGACAGATGTAGGAGACTGTACCAATGGCTGAAAATAATAGCACGTTACAGTCAATTCAACACCTTGTAACCTAATAAGATTCCTTGAAAACCGCTGATAACTTTCCAATAACTGAACTATTTGAGGAAATAGAAACCCGATAGATTTACAGAACAGAGTTCGCTCTTTTTATTTCAGAGGTAATGCAACCGTTCAAAGCTGTCATTTTCAAAAAAAAAAAAATAGAAATTTAAATTTTGAGCATTTCTGACGCAACCCGGCAACAGCTGACATCTAAGAAGCATTTGGAGACATCAAGACATTCTGTTGATGAAATCTCTCTTTGATTTTGTGCTCAAAATACGAATTCTCGACGAAAAAACTCTTCAATGAGGCAAAAGATTTGTCCCGGCAGAAAAAAGAACTTTTTTCTACCCAAGATCGGCTTTCGATTAACTTCGGCATTGGATTAAAATTTCGTCGTTTTCTCTCTCAGCAATCTCTCTTTTCTCAACAACGTTTTCTCTCTTGATGACAACCACATGCGATGCTGATCAGCGGATCTTCCTCAGTAGAAGGCACTTAGAAAAACGGCTCTGAAGAAGGCGAATCTGCGGAAACGTCAGCTACGATTGTGTTGTATGTCTGTTATTGTATGAAAGTAAACATATGTTGTTTAACAACCTCGCGATTGGTGAGAAAGAAAACGACGCTTTTTTTTTTACCGTTAATGATCTGTACATCTTAAACGATTTTCACATCAACTATAAGTCCTCAGTAAAAGCAGAGATATGGTTTAAATTCTAAAGCGTCCACTATTTTTCTACTAAAAGAGCGGAAGCAAAATGATATCAAATTACAAGCCCTAAATCATCCTCCATGGATCTGAATAACTACTAACAATGGGATCTTCTGCATGATGATGGATGGAGAGATTTGAGGAGAGCACTGAAGCAGGTTCATACTGCACAAACTGAAAAAATGACCTTCCGATTAGTTGTTGAACAAATGTAGTACCAAACAGATATGACACTTCATACCTTTGACACTGAAACAACAGAACCACCAGCCGTATTTCGACGTGATGTATCCTGACCGCCAAAATTGGTCTTGTTGCTCTGAACTCAAATATTTCCTATAAGGTGCCGAAAAAATTACATTTTTTATTTTAATTTTTTATTTTTTTTAGCATTTTTAGTGTCGAAAAAACCCACCCCCATGTCCTTAGCAGAATTTACCACATCTGTATCGTCAGCCAAAATTGCTGAAGGTTGCAACTAAAAAAGAGAATAACACCGCTAGTTACCGTGATTATTATAGGTAGCATGATTCACAGTTTGCAAAAAAAAAAGAACCAGAAGTTAAAATGATACTAGTGAAAGTCACCTTCGTCACAGGTTGCACAACAGCTTCATGAAAAGTGTCCGCTTTCCCTTCACTTTCCAACTCTTCCGTTACATCTGGCAATGTAAGTGATGGAGTGAGAATTGAGATTCCTGCTGACAGCTGGACAGTCTGAAGCAGAAGTAATAAGACCAGTGCACTGCGAAAACGGTAGGAAATTTCTGCTACTGCTTCCTAAAAGAAGCACTTGATTGCTTTCACGCAAGCCATCTAAAGTTAGACAGCGACCAAAGGTAGAGAAGTTTTGCGATTTGATGAGTGGAATTGTAGCCCGGCTGAAATAAGGAAACTTGTAGTCCGACGTTCGCAAATTCGCAAATCACTCTCGACTTACACAGCGTCAGAAAACTTTTTAAGAATGTGCTTCCAATTTCTTGGGAATCCGTTGGTAAACATCGAAACGAGTTCCGCAGGGTACCCTTTAAGTAAGATACATAGGAGACAGCATCCAAATAAAAAGCGCTGTTAGAATAAGTTTCGGGTAAGAAGACAACGAACCGTATTGGTGGGCCAATTCTTTATCAATACAGCCCCGAAGTTCATAGATAGATCCGCTACGGGAACGCAGCAAAGAAGAGGATATTCGTTCCTAAATCAAAACAAATGAACAGCTCACGTTGAATTAAAGGTTATGCTGCGTAGCAGGAACAAAACCTCTATGGCAGTAGAATGCCAGTTACGCAGTGTCGTTTCTGTCTGATCATTAGGTCGATAGCCCTCAACGGAAACTCCGAAAGACTCCGCGTCTTCATAGTGAATGAACTGAAAGTCTAGTTAACTAGCCAAGTAAATCACTTCCATATGATGGGATTATAAATGGATTCTATTGGGAAAAAAGGATTAATTGCTGGCACGGTGGAGTTTCTAAACTCAAGCTCCATACATTTTGAAAAACAAATCTTCAGTTTATTGAGCTAGAATTTCTCTTAACAATCAACAGTTTTCCACAACTCAATGAATATAAAAACTTCGCAGAGAACAACAGTACAAAATTAATTAAGAACGATCTAACTGGAATAGGTCCCTCACGTATCTCTCAATATGTTGAATCCGCTACGGGAATGCAACAAAGAAAAAGGTACTCCTTATTCCTTCCTTTCTTCTCCTTTTTTTTCCTTAAAACACATCAACAGTTTTCCACAACTCAATGAATATAAAAACTTCGCAGAGAACAACAGTACAAAATTAATTAAGAACGATCTAACTGGAATAGGTCCCTCACGTATCTCTCAATATGTTGAATCCGCTACGGGAATGCAACAAAGAAAAAGGTACTCCTTATTCCTTCCTTTCTTCTCCTTTTTTTATTCCTTAAAACATTAAAGAAGCTATCTTTGAAATTAAAGATATCTTAAATATATTCTTAGAAGATATTGCAGCCTGTAACCATTTTTGTCAATGTTTTAGCGACACATGCAAATGTCCATAAAAAAGCTAAAGAAGGCAGTAAAATACAAGCTCCTCCAAAAAAAAAAAAGACAAACAATATAGCTCTTAAGGATGAGACCACGGAAAAAGTGGTGCTTCACCTTGTGAGAGAGCACACATTTTTTCAGAGGGTTCATCAAGGGTTCGACTCACCTTGAAAACCCATAATCGAAGACTTATTCGTTCTTTAGAAGACACCGACCCACGAACATCGCCGTCCATACCTCTCCAATCACCCAAAACCAACTAAAACATGGAATAGAGACGCGTTTTCCTGAAAATGTTATATGGTAGTTTCAAGCTCAAATAAACATGGAGAAGTTTGGGAAAAGTGCCGATTAATCAATTTGTGTTAGTCAGAACACTTAAAACTTTTTCATATTCAACGAAATTGTCAAATAGCACGCGTTGGAACGTGTAGTCAAAACGAGAACCAGAAATCTACCTGGTCAAATGAAAAAAGATACAAAGATTGAAAATTTAACACATCAAGCCTAAAACCGACTGCCTAACATTTTCAAATAGACGGCTTCCGCGCGCATTTCTCACTTCCATTAGAGCACGAAATTTCCACTCGAAGCAAGCTTCTTTTATTATTAATGCATTCGGTTCGAGTACTTCCTTAGTTTTACTATGGCTGTGTTTATGTACCATTCTTGAGATTTCTTCTGTGTTACACCTTTGTTGGTATTATTTGTAATTTCGTCGACGTCGATTGTACGGTAATCAATTGAAATTCGACTCCGACTTTCTATTAACCTCATCATTGATTGAATAATTCTTTGTACTTCTGTTTAGCAAACGAAGTGTTATTTTATTTCTTTATTCACATACAAGCTGACGTTTCGGGAGATTTCGCCTTCCTGAGAGCCCGGGAAGGTCACGTTGACTGCAATCTACTCGGCCAAACACCTCCACAACCAAACAGGGAAAATGCTGAGCCAAAATTTCAATCACATTTAACGCAGAGTCTTTGCACACTCACCACTTTCTAGAGTCTTCTAATGTCACGTAGAGACCAACCGCACAGAGTTCACATGGAATCGTATTGTGCCCATCTGATCAGAATAACAGGCTTACGTACTGCCCAGTATCACGCGTGATAATGAGGTATTCCTCCCTGCAGTTCATTTTCGGATTCTTGGAATTAATCCAGAATGCATCGAGAGTTTTGCGCGCTTATGTTCTCGATTCTTGCTCGAAGATTGTAATCCCTACCTCAAAATCTTCTCCATTATGTCTCTGCATCCCATGCGTGCCAAGTGGAGTATCTGGTTTACGTTTGCCATTCTCTAGACCGTCCCCTCTTAAACAGCGTTTTATAGCTGCACTTCATTTGAAATGAAAGGTAGGATAAACCGATAATGAAACTGAACTTAAATATGATTTCCTTTAAACATTTTGACGGTAGATAAATTGGGCCTCCTTTTCGATCGATTCTTTATCAAGATTGGGAAAGATCACCTGTATCACCTCTCGTCCCATTCCCCAGTTGATCGTCGAGTGACTCGAGCGGGCGCCAGTAAATCCTCCATTTTTCCCTATCGCGTGAAAGAGTAGCCCAGTGGGTTTTGCTCGCTTTAGGGACTCGTCGACTGCTCTTCTCTCTTTAAGATATTTTATCGCCTGTCTGCCTTGTTTCGCAAGCTCGGACGTTAGTTCGCGGTTGCCTGCAGCTCGTGCGATTCCACGATGGCGTGTTAGCTCGAGAATTTCTGGAGACAGACGTCTCTTTGTGACCTTCGAAGTCTCTGCCTTCATGACGCTAATGTGATGCTCAATGATCCGATCATATTCCTCGTATTAACCCCCTATCCGCCACCTGGGGACGCGCCATGTAGCCTCGCGACTAACCGGCTCGAGATCTCTCATATGAGGGAGATCCGTGGCACCACGTCATAGTAAATAGAAAGTTTTAACTTTTTTCTTACCGATGTCGCTGTTGTCCCGAAATTTTACACGGGATCAGACCAACGTTTCCTTCGTGCAGGGTTCTATTTTTCGCGAAAAGGAGGAAAAGCCGCTAAATTCAAAAACCGAAGTCCAAGAACCACCACAAACTGTGACTTTTATTCAACTCATTAGTCGGCTGTTGGGAAGATGCTGTTGTCGACAACATCGACGAGGAATACAATCGGCTCATTGAACATCTTCACGCTAGCGCCGTGAAAGCTGCGAGCTCCAAGGTCACCAAGATACGTCTGTCCCCAGAAACTCTCGAGCTAATACGCCATCGTGGAATCGCACGAGCTGCAGGCAACCGCGAACTAACGTCCGAGCTTGCGAAACAAGGCAGACAGGCGATAAAATATCTTAAAGAGAGAAGAGCAGCAGCAATGGTCGAAGCTGCAGAGGCTGGGAAAAGCATTTGCAAAGCCCGCCGAAACTTCGCCAATTACAAGACCAAGATGATTGCACTTCGACGCCCAGACAGAACAATAACAGCGTCCAGAAAGGCAATGAAGAAAATCATCCACGATTACTACTCAGATCTCTTCGATAGCCACGTCCACCTTCCGTCATATGAAATTAAAGAGGATGGATATGTTGTGCACGCGGTTCTCCCTTCCGGAATTCGATATGCCATTTTGTCAGTGAAAAATTGAACAGCACCAGGTCCAGACAGGATAAGATCAGAATATCTGACGAACCTTCCGTCAGTCCTTATAAGCCCACTGGCATCGTGGATGTAGTGAAGAGAACAAAGAACACCCGACTTCGTGCCCACCTTTTCGACTCAACGGTTGTTCCTGCCCTAACGTATGCGTCAGAAACGTGGTGGATACGGAAGCATGATGAAAGATCACTCAGCTTTATCGAACGCACAGCCGAAAGGACGCTGCTAGGGGTATCTCGTTTCACACAAGTAAGGGATGGGATGCAAAGGTCCGACCTACGTCAACGATCGAAAATCAAAGATGTCGTTCTATACACCAAGCAGTCGAAGATAAGGTGGGCTGGACACGTAATGCGCATGAACGATAACCGATGGACAAGAGCTATTTGTGACTGGATTCCTTGGGATATCAAACGTACCGCAGGAAGACCACCAACCCGATGGTCAGAGTTCTTCACGAGAAGCGTAGAAGAGAGATATGATGCTCGGCGAGTCCTTGAAGCCAGCAGTGCTCACTGGGCTACTCTTGCACGCGACAGGGAAAAATGGTGGATTTACTGGCACCCGCTCGAGTCACTCGACGATCAACGGGACTACAGGTGACAGGTGATACAGGTGATGATGTAATCTATTTCGTTATGGTACTCGCCATTGGGAGATTCCCACGCCCAGCATTGAGGGCGAGGTTTCTGGAATTGCGAGTTACCATGGATGGTCTTGGTCGGGGCGATGACTTCGTGCCTTATCATTCTTGCTTGCATGAACAAGTCTTCTATCGAGGACTCGGATGCAAGTGTACGTGCATTGTAGGTGCAGTTCGTCACCATAGTTCTTCGTAATCCAGGCTGCTTCCATTGGCCCTGAGATTTTAGCAGCCTCTCCGTACTCGTGTTACCCAACAGTGCGAAATTGGGGGCTCTTTCGGGGTCAGGGGAATGAGGCTCAGAGTGGACATGGAGCTTATTTGTTGGAGGCGACTCCTAACCGCCTTCCATATACTTCTCTGTCACTTGATTGAAGGCTTTTGGCCGAATTGACTCGTAGAATACAATCCGCATAAGGCGAGAACGCACCCACACACGCATGCGTGAATACGCCTAGCAAATACAGAAAGTATGTGCCATATTGGCCCAGCAGGAACAGGGAGTCCATCCTCTGGATCCACCTGCGTCACAGGGAAGCAAAGGTCGCTTTTGGTCCTCGATTAACCACCTATCCGCCACCTGTGGGCGCGTCACGTAGCCTCGCGACCAACCTGCTCGAGATCCCTCATATGAGGGAGATCCGTGGATCAGCCAGCAGTAGTCCTCACAAAGCTGGACCGAGATAAAACACTTAACAGTTAGAGGGTAAAGTTACACCGGAATAAAGTCTTGTGAGTTTCTGTAGTCGGTGGACGAAGTCGGTCACAAAAATTCTTTGGATTGTCAAAGTAGTATTGTTAAGCAACTGACGAAATGCGCGGAGGAGTCCAACACTTTCGACCAGCATTGCTCATTCGACTGGAGCCGTTCTCTAGAACAAAGAGCATTATACTGGTTATGACAACAGCGAGGCGAAACTACATCTCGACCGACTAGATCTTTTTCAAGAACTTCATTTTCTCTCTGAGAATGTTTTCAACTACTAATCCCGTACTGACAATGCTTTTACGCTTCATTTATGGTTTCAAAAGGCTAGGGCTTGGATCGGAGGCAAATGTGCTACCAAACGACTAGTTTAGTGCAAGGATGGTGATGATTGCTGGTATTGGCTCTTAGCTTGGCTTCCCGTTGGAGACATCACACACTTTCTCAGCTTGCTAGGGGGATGAACCCACATCGTTACATTTCAGTCCGGCACTCAGTCCGAATAGCCACGATGAGGCGGTTAACGTCGGGAGGTTAGAAATATGATCGCTCAATCGAATCACATAACAGTTCGTCAGCTATTTTTTTATAAAATGCTCGTCTTTTATGATGTGGCTGCACCAGAGGTCAAACATAAATAGTTGAAGCCCTTTCTAATCAACAACGATAGACAAATAGGAATACTAATAACCAAATCTTAGTGACCTAAATAGTAAAACCTGTTTAGAGGTATGAATGTTGCATAGGCAGTTACACTATAAATTTGAGAATGGAACATTTTGCAGCCGGTCTGAGAAACGTACGACTGCAATTTGTGTCAACTGGATCGGAAAAATGTCTGATAGAGAAGTCTCTAAACTAGCAAGGATGTTTACATTACAAAACTTCTTCGTTTCGAACGCCAATAATGTTCAGCGCTAGCTGGAATACATTTCGGTGTTAAAAACTAACTGGACTTCTACTACAGCGTAGTATTACCACATGGATGCTGACTACGTGATAAGTCTTGTGATACTGCATATAGCGAGCAAGGTTGATGAACCTAAAAGCTGGTTCAAACAGAGGAATTTGGCTTAAAATAGAGTGGATTGGAATGTCTGAGTGGGCAAAGAGAGTTTTATGAACTTCTCTTATCTGCTTTGAAGAAAATGTTCTACAGGAAAGGTTTAGGCAAATTGCTTAGCTTAGCCTCCTATGCCTTAACAGCTATTCAGAAATGAAGCTGATTTGTGTTTTATGCTTTCCATCCATTAGTTTCCAGCGTTAGTTTTCTCCTAGCATTCTGAGAAACAAGGTTTCGATAAGGTCTCCGAGCTGGTCTTATCTTCTACCCATGAATATTCATCCTGTGGTCGGAAAATAGAGCTAGTATCCAGGAAATCTACCCGTTTATTTTTATCGTTTATGTAGTGAATGAAGCGGCGGACAAGAAGGAGATTTCCGCATCTCTAATTCTGTTCACTTTTATTTTTGCCATTTGGTGTTATTTCCACAACGAATTGACTTCTTTATTAACTCGTAATTGTTCCATTGGTTCTTTAACGAGCAGAGGTTCGCATGTGCTGCAATCTCTTGCAGCACAACTTAGTAATGTCTGTTAAACGAAGAGCTCATAGTGTCGTCTGTTGTGGCTGCCACTCCATGCAGCCCTCGAATGATTCCATGAGAGATTTACCGTTCCGGCTGAGATGTCGATGAAATTCTTCGCCGTCACATATAAACTCGTCGTTAAAGGGTTGTAAGAAGACTGAACGTTGACATCCACCTACAATATGGAGCAGTTCTTCTCCTTGAAGTATTTGTAATAATTTAAGCCTATAGTCCTACTGGCCTTGCAAATATTCCAATACTAAACCATTATCAGAAAAGACTCTATTTCCCTAGTGGTATGCTCTGTCTTTTTTCACAAAGTCAGCACAAGAGATTTTTGTTGTAAGGATCTGAGATTGTAAACAAACATCAAAAACAACCGTATACTGTTTTATATCATATCACAAACCGCTTGGTTATTCAGCTTGAAACTCCTGAGGTCGGGAAAATAATTGTAGTTTAGGATTTCCAGCGTATCGATTGTTGGTGCGGAGAATGACTTCTGCAATTGGAACTGGAACCGGTTTAGAAAAAGAGGTAAAACTATGAGTAGAAACATACTAGTTGGAGGCGAGAAAGAAATTAGTCTAAAAAAACTCACAGCTTCTCGTTCGGTTTTTATCGATAAAAATGCGCCTTCATGGTCCACATAGTACTTGAATGACCACTGATAGAAGTCGTGTGTTTTAAATGAATTGACAATGCTTTCGCCGTCATCCCAGAAAAGCAGACCCTCAGCTGAACCTCGGGCTCCTTGGAAAACCGTGATCAAGAAACAGCATTTGTTTTAGTTTACGCCTTTGACAATTTTGATACTAGAGTTTTATTTTATCTTTTCATAACCTAACATTATATTTTATGCGAATCCCACCACTTCTTTCATTATACTTGTTTCCTCGCATTTATCATCCCGAGAGCCTTAAGAATTGTGTGTACGTTTCACTGCTACTTCGTCAATCCTGGAATTCTAGGACAGCCATGCTGGGGCTTTCCCAAACCTTCACCATCTGTAGTCGTCAGCCTTGTGTAATGGATAGGAAAGAGCCCTTTCCACACAACTCTAATAGCAATTCCCCAATTCCACATGCTTTGCACTCCTTGGCCCGTAGCGGGTCAAATTGGAGGATTGTGCACAGTGGGCGATATCGCTTTCATTATGAAGTTCCCTATGGCTGTAGTATTTCCGACATTTGCGTTTTTCGTAACCCCTTTAACTGATATACTTCAGTTAGCTAATATTTCTCCTTGATCATAAGTAATATGCTACTTAAAAGGGGTAATTACTATTTGTCACCAGTGTTTTCAATTCTCATGACCGATTTTCTATTAACTTCGGCACCGATCAGATAATTCACTATTTTCTTGATGAGCAAACACGAGATTGTGACTTTATTCTTTACTAACAAGGAAAACTGTAGCTTCCTTCTTGAGATAGCTGAAGATAAAAAACTACACCCATCCCAAACGGTAATTCTACCGAGAATAAGGAGCCGTTCGTCCTATTTCATCCTACCCTTTATTTGCAACGAAAAAAGTGTGTCTATAAAACGCTGCTTAAAAAGGGTCGACTCAGAAAATTCAGTAGCAATGACTGAAATATCACCAGCATTCTAAAATAAAAAGAAATAGGTGATAAAGCTCTCGGAGTTCATCAATCCCCGAGAGATGCGCCATGCATTCGACTTGATTAAGCATCGCTAGAGGTGATTGAATGCACATCTGCCCTTTACAATGGCCCACTTACAGATGTATCGAGCTAGTACTAATTTGCAGACCCCGGAGGGATTTTTTTAAATCCTGAAGTGTTGTAGTTTGCCTAGCACTCTAAAACACTAGTTAATTCGTAATCGCCTGTATGTACTGTCTAGGCTTGATAAATGAAAGGCCTGTCCTCACTTGGTGTGCGGGCCCCAGTATAATCTCCATTTTTCGGAGTTTTATGGCTTAGTCATCGTTTTTCCCTGGAATCCCAAGTTTGGTCTGGCCAAAGTCTGCTCCAGATCGTCACCACCACAGGCAGTCTCCGCACTTAAAGATCTAGAGGGAAATTTGTCACCATGCGGCTAGTTTGAAACCATGACGGGAGTGGATACTAGTATTGGTTTGCTCTTAGCTGGGCTTCCTGATGGAAACGCTGGACTCCTTCTCAGCTTGGGAGACTCTGTCGATGGATGAATCCTCCGCTGTACATCGCAATCCGACACCAGGAACACCTCCTAACCAAGATGAGACGGTTAGAAGTTGGGAAGGACTGTCTGTGCACAATACAAAATTACATAATATGCCCTAACGGTAAAAACGGTGATTGCGTAAATTTGGGAAAGGTTCTCTTGGAAAGTTCTAATGTCTCGGTAAGCGTGCGAGGAGGAATACATTTTGGTAAACGGGTAGACCAAAGTGGGCCAGTATGGAAGAGCACCTAGTTGAAAAACTTTAGATCAAACAAAACACCACTAGGCGCAAGGGACATAGAGATATAACGGAGGACATTCTTAAGTAGAAGCAGCATTCTCGCGCGCGAAATACTCAGTGGTAGATTCATAGACAGTGGTGAGTTTTCAAAGAAGCTAATTTGTTTTCAATGCGATTGAAATCTTAGTTCAGTATCTTCTCTATTTGATTATGGAAATGTTTGACTGACTAGATTGCATCAACATGGCTTCTCCAGGCTCTGAAGTGGGAAAAATCCGCCGAAACGTCAACTTTCATTTGTGAATATAAGGAATGAAGTAACAACCTCGTGTTTGCTCATCAAGAAAACTGCGAACTGTTGTTTATGTTTGGTATTTCTCTAGTGTCTTATTGACTCTTCTTTGTGTGTGTATATTTTGTATCTTTCGTATCATCTATAAACGATATCTCATAGATTATATGAGACAACAGGTAGAAGTCAAGAAATGAATGATGGAAAATTATTAAGTCCCATACGTTGAATCAGTGCGCGTGTGGCGCAGTGGTTGGAGGCGCTACTGCAACGCGCATGTGGAATGTGCCCATGACCCACCAAGCCTTCCATCCCTCTAGGGTCGGCAAATTGGTACCAGACTTGTCTGGGAGGATAGCAGCACTGGCTCGATACATCGGCCGGCCACCGAGAGTCATTGTAAAGGCCAGATATGAATTCAATCACCTCCAACGATACTTAATGAAGTCGAATGCATGGCGCATCCCTCAGGGATGGATCAACGCAGAGAGCTTTATTCTTTAGCTTTACGTTGAATCTGTGCGACGCTCGTGTTAAGTTTACACATTTGTCAGTGCCAGTATGAGGATCTGGAGGATTCGATCAACAATTACAATGCTCTCTGCTTCACAATGCCTTGCTCAGACGGATTTTGTTATAAACTAAAGAACGACTCAAGACTGTTGTAGAGCATGACTTCTGTGGAATGGTTAGATATGCTAGGTACAGCCGCTGATTCACCATTCCGTGTGGTACTGTCGAATAAATGTTTAAACAAACAGGAAAATGGTACGAAAGATAAGCATAGACGAGAATGTACCGAGAATGAGTGGAACTTACTGTAGGATATACCTGGAGCGATCAACAATTCGAAAGCGTTTTGTCGTGTGTAGTCGGTGGTCACGTTGGGTGTTTGACGCGGTAGAATAGAACCACCTAGACTAGCGCTTTTGTGTTGCGCGCCACAGTACAAAAGAAGAACGAAAGCAAATTGGGTAGATTTACCAGTTCTAACAATGAAAATTCCTGCAATGCACTTTCTAGTATGATGCTGTTTGTTTGAAGCTCACTAAAGTGGTTGGGATTTCCTAACTGAGTTGAAAAGTAACCATTACAGGAGTAATAACAACTTCTACGTTGCTATCAAAAATGTCCACTAGTTTCCTTCGATGGTCTGAAATCCCTCCAAGCAATAAATTCTGTTTGTTCCAAACCTATTGTTTCACCAAGTTTCACGTCAAATACTACACCTGCTGTAATCAAAGGTCTTGAGGAATGTCAGATTTTGCAGTGGCTATCGATTTTAACGCTTTTGAAGGTTATTTTCATACCGACCGTAATTTTACCTCGGTTGTAATAAACAATACCTTCTTGAATTGTTGAGCTAACATGAGGTTCATAAAGAGATTTATTCGCCTAACCATTCGACGTCGTCGTCTTCATCAGAGCATGGGATCCGAATCGATGGTCCACAGTTGTTCGTCTTCCTGATGTGACGTCTTCGTTGTCGTACCGAGTCGGATGTTCTCCAGAGGAACAACTCTCGAATGAGGCAATCTCACCCGACAGCGCTCTTTTACACAGGATTATTGCTGTTGATACGACTATTTCTGTTGATAACAGTTTGTTTTCCAATGTATAATCCATCCTGCAGCAGTCGATATCATATTTACTAGCACATAGCGAATAATAAATAGCAATAATTTTCTAACTTACCGTCATTTAACCTCGGTATCAATAATTAGCACATTCTTGGAATGATTATTGTTTATCCGTTGAGAAACAAAATATTATCAACGGACAGTTGTATCAACAACAATTACCCTGTATAAAATAACGCTGTCGACATTCGTTCGGTGTTTCATTGAAGAAGATCTGACTGGGTATGACGAGGACGCCACATCGAGAAGACGAACGGTTGTGGACCATCGACGCGGATCATCGGCTCTGATAGAAGCTGATGTCGAGACGTTAGCCGAATAAATCTCTTTATCAGCCTCGTGTTAGCTCAACAATCCAAAGAGTTTTTGATGGCAGTTTCTTAAAGAGTTTACAAATGTTCTACCTTTTAAATGGTGTTGAAATTCAAGTTTTTCGATGTGTGTTCTCTATTTTATCCTGCATTTGATGCTCATAACTGTAAAACAAACAGTTTTACAACCTCTTACGAAAACTGGGATCAGTGACGTCCACGGAGCAGGGAATGTTTGACGTCCATGTGGTACCGATTGTCCATAGTTGTGGTCGAACAAAGAGTACCAGTCATCTTCAGGGAGGTACACATCCACGGACTTTGCATTCTGCATAAAGAAAGAGCTTTAAGCTGACCACTCAAGTAACCGTTACGGATCATTGGGGAACTTTAGCAAGTAGAGTTCTCATCCTCATTGAATGTTTAGGTCTAATATCTACTGGCCGGAATTGAAACGAGAATCTCATTTTCTTCATTGTAGAGTAGAAGCATTTTGCTGTAAAACAGCAAAGATTTGAATATTCAACTTGGATGTCGAAATTATTCGACTCCATTATATTATATTCGACTTCGACTTCGCCATTTTTATAAAAAGTAGACCTACTTGGTAAATAACAGGCGCAATGAGCATTGAACTTCCCCACAGGAACTGATGTCCCAAGTCGTAAGTCGCCTTATCTCTGGGATATTCATAGAATAATGGACGAACCACGGTTCCTCCCATCATTGAGGCAGCAAAGTGCAGACTGAATTTTCCCGTTTTACGAGCAGCATTTGGTAGTAGTCAGATTCCAAGTTCTTTGTGAATTCATTACATCTCATATTAAGTCTACACTTATCACTCAATTTGTCAACTTCACAAATACGACTCCAGGAGCTCATAGAAGAGCACAATGCATGAACAGTTACCGTCGCTAACTTATTTCAGATCGTAGTATTTTTTTCTACCTAGATATTGATTTTTTGCCTCATTTTCCTCATATGGATACCCAGCTATTTGCCATTCTGCCGTGTTGCTCTCTGTATAATGCTTACCTGAAAAGATAAGGGAGATATCTATATCGGAATAGATTAGCTTTTCTTGCAGCAGCCGCCACGCTTGGCCATTGAGCAGGATCTTGTGGTGAATTGCCAATGGCATTATGATTTCTGAAATACCACTATGATTGTCACTCCCAACGAACTGTAGAATCAGTTGCTATCGAATAGCAAGGCGTAGCTTTACGTTATGGTTGGTAGACGTCCTTGACAAGTTACTCAATGAAATGTCCCATCTTACAATATGAACCAAGCTTGTTTTCTAGTAAATATTAGTTTTCATCTATAGATGCTAACCATTTTCGAACCATTCCAAAGCATATATTGTGTCTTATACTTTTATCTTAACACTTTTTCCCACTCTCCTTTACGCAGAATTTTCAAATAGGGAGAGCTCTGAGGGTCATTTTTTACACGAATTCAATAATGTCGATAAAATTTCTTGTTGTATTTACATCGCCTAAGAAGAATAAGGGTCAACGACCACACATTACAACATTGATTTCAAAGTCTTGTGATAGGAAAGAAATAGGCCTAAAGATGAAGAAGTCAGGTGTCGGGCCGACGACTTTATGGCAAGGATGACTTAAGCGCATCTATCGCAGAAGATGTAAGAGCTTGCAGAAGGTATGCAGATACTTGTAAGACCAGTCGTAACCTTTGTCTCCAGTCCCAATGTTTCTTCCAATCTCATTATTGCCATGCAATCGTCATATATGATGAAGTTCGTGTAGCTTCAGCTGCGGTTCGGTGATCCGAAAGTGCATTTCAGCTGTTGATACAGCTTGTCTGCACATGTGACCAACACGTTAGCCCATCATATCTCTGTTTTAGCTCTCTCGGTAACTACTTAAATGTTTTTTTTTGTCCAGTAGTCATCCCTTTTCCTTATTATGTGACGGACACATTGATGTTTATTCCTTGAACCACATTCCATACGGTGTCGAAGAGGGGATTTTCTTCAAAGATATTTGATGGGATCACTAAATGAGTTACAATAGAAAGCATGAAAAAAGGCACAGCTCTTGGACCTGATTGTGATAGCTGACCGACGATAATATCACAGCCAAGTTCTTTAGAGCCGGAACCCACAATTTACACGTATTTCTAGCGAACTATATTGACATTCCACTTTCAAAAGGAAAAAATCCTAGACCAGTGGAGGACGTCGCGCACGGTGACTTTGCTCAAGGAAGGTGACCGAAGGGATCGTTGTAACTATCGTTCAATGTGCATGATGAGTGTACTCTATAAGCTCTTCAAGATGGCTGTCTTTTTATGCATATAATTGACAATGGATGAAACGCAACTGATTGAGCGAGCAGGAATTTTACAGGTTTCGCAATGTCATAAAGGTCTGTTGCGAGTAGTATCTGCTTCTTGTCCTAACCTTTACCGACTA
This sequence comes from Angiostrongylus cantonensis, assembly GCA_009735665.1. Classification (NCBI taxonomy): domain Eukaryota; kingdom Metazoa; phylum Nematoda; class Chromadorea; order Rhabditida; family Metastrongylidae; genus Angiostrongylus; species Angiostrongylus cantonensis. The sequence goes on along the minus strand of MQTX01000190.1, from coordinate 139,527 downwards.
CGAGGAACCGTTTAACAGAGTCGAAACAAATGCAATCTTATGAGTGCTTTTCGACCAAAAAGTAGACCCGTCCTATATAAGAACACGACTTTTATCGGCATTACGGCAAAAAAAAATTAGCTTTACCATTGACTTCGCACCTCACCCTTAGGAAAAGGGGTTCGAATGAGTGCTTTTCGACCAAAAAGTAGACCCGTCCTATATAAGAACACACGACTTTTATCGGCATTACGGCAAACGTCATATATGATGAAGTTCGTGTAGCTTCAGCTGCGGTTCGGTGATCCGAAAGTGCATTTCAGCTGTTGATACAGCTTGTCTGCACATGTGACCAACACGTTAGCCCATCATATCTCTGTTTTAGCTCTCTCGGTAACTACTTAAATGTTTTTTTTTGTCCAGTAGTCATCCCTTTTCCTTATTATGTGACGGACACATTGATGTTTATTCCTTGAACCACATTCCATACGGTGTCGAAGAGGGGATTTTCTTCAAAGATATTTGATGGGATCACTAAATGAGTTACAATAGAAAGCATGAAAAAAGGCACAGCTCTTGGACCTGATTGTGATAGCTGACCGACGATAATATCACAGCCAAGTTCTTTAGAGCCGGAACCCACAATTTACACGTATTTCTAGCGAACTATATTGACATTCCACTTTCAAAAGGAAAAAATCCTAGACCAGTGGAGGACGTCGCGCACGGTGACTTTGCTCAAGGAAGGTGACCGAAGGGATCGTTGTAACTATCGTTCAATGTGCATGATGAGTGTACTCTATAAGCTCTTCAAGATGGCTGTCTTTTTATGCATATAATTGACAATGGATGAAACGCAACTGATTGAGCGAGCAGGAATTTTACAGGTTTCGCAATGTCATAAAGGTCTGTTGCGAGTAGTATCTGCTTCTTGTCCTAACCTTTACCGACTACGAGGAACCGTTTAACAGAGTCGAAACAAATGCAATCTTATGAGTGCTTTTCGACCAAAAAGTAGACCCGTCCTATATAAGAACACGACTTTTATCGGCATTACGGCAAAAAAAAATTAGCTTTACCATTGACTTCGCACCTCACCCTTAGGAAAAGGGGTTCGAAAAGGAGACACTGTATCGTCGAAGCTGTTTACTGCCTCAATGTAGTTATAATGAAGTCATTCGATTGCGATGAGGTAGGCATACCTATTGGTTCATTTCGTTTTAGCGACGACATCGTCATCTCCGGGCGAAGTCCAACGATCCAGAGACGATGATCAATGTACAGCTGTACAGAGAGGAAAAAAAGATCGTACTACGCATACATCAGAGGAAGACTCAGTTCGTGAAAAACTAATGTGCAAAGGCGAAGGGATCAAACTCTGTGGTTCATTGATTACAGAGACCGCTTCCAACGTATAATTCGGGCGTTCGATTACATGGATAACATCATGAAAAGGAATTAGATAGGCGAAAGAGAGTACATCAGTCGCATTCGATTTCCCGAAAAGCCGCCGAGCAACCAAATAATCCGAAAATTCGCGCTCACCTTTTCGATTCAATCGTTCTCCAGTGCTTTGTCATGCAGCCGAGACTGGGATGATACATCAAGCACGTCGAGAAGTCTTCACACTGCTCACAGAGCGCTTTGATAATATTTTATTGAATTTAACCGACACTCGCAACACCTAGCCGGATTGTGAAGTACTGATTTTCGAAACCTCTCTCATCCTTACAAGATCTAGGCGAACATACATCGATAGCGAAACAGAGACTGGTCAGTCATGAAATGGGAATAACAGACGGCAGATAGACGCTGTAGGTAAACTCCATGAAGATGCAGGTGTCCTCTAAGACGACAGCTACACGTTGGGCGGATGTGTTCGTAATTATTTCAAAAAATTGCGTTCGCCCGACACCGTATTTGAACCAAACCATCACCACGGACGAAGATTGCGAGACAAAGAAACTTGGACAATGTGCTGGGATCCTTACAACTCGTGAAGACGGGCCCTCCAAGCATTCGGATGTACAGGTAAGGAGACAATATACTGTGTAATCGTTCCGAAGTGATAAATTATGATAAAGTTCAATGCTTCACCATTTTAAAATTTCGGTTCAATGTCGGATAACTCAAACAGAGCTATCAACATGCAGGATGCAGAATGTTAATTCGACTTTTATCGTCATAGCTTCTGATTCGTCCTTACTAAAGGGATTACATTAGAAAAATATTTTGGTAAATTCTCGAAAAATGTCGAACAATAAAAATTCGTCTCACTATTCCATGGGCGTTCCACAAAGGATGAATCGATGGCTCACCTCATGAATGAGTGGAATGCACCCATTTGTTGCCAACGTAAACATAGCTCTTCATTTGACACACCATTGAATCCGCATATATCAGAGCCGACGTACCTGTGAAAGTACACGGCTGTCGTGTCTTTAATTAGAAGCAAAAATTTCAGGCAAGGCATTCACAAGAATGTCCCATTTCGTGTCATTGGTCGCTGGACTACAGATAAACGTGTTCTTCGATACGGCTGGACGAAGGGGGGCGCAAATGGACAGCGACGAATAATAGGATCAGTAAAAATAATAATAATTGATAATAATAAATAAAATAATAATTATCATTACATAATAGTAGTGATAATAATAGTAAGGGTAATAATAATGAAAGTTAGTAATAATAATAGCTCATCAATAACGAATAATTTTATTGAATTTAACCGACACTCGCAACACCTAGCCGGATTGTGAAGTACTGATTTTCGAAACCTCTCTCATCCTTACAAGATCTAGGCGAACATACATCGATAGCGAAACAGAGACTGGTCAGTCATGAAATGGGAATAACAGACGGCAGATAGACGCTGTAGGTAAACTCCATGAAGATGCAGGTGTCCTCTAAGACGACAGCTACACGTTGGGCGGATGTGTTCGTAATTATTTCAAAAAATTGCGTTCGCCCGACACCGTATTTGAACCAAACCATCACCACGGACGACGATTGCGAGACAAAGAAACTTGGAAAATGTGCTGGGATCCTTACAACTCGTGAAGACGGCGCTAGTTCTATCGATCTTTTGCCATCAGCAATCACCCGTCAACGGGTCAACGGAGGGGAGTATCTAATATATCATATAATATCGATCTCAGCATCATATATTTCGCAATGTATACCCTGCCGTTAAAAGAGAGCCAGTAAATAATAAGTTAAAATTAATAATAATAATAGCAATAGGCGAGCAATACTGGGAAACACTGAGATCACAACTATCTACGAGCAAGTATTGGTTCCACAGTGTTAGAGTTTTTCACTCACGGAATTCCAAATATGTTGAATTCCTGTGCTCCAATGATCGAAGTCTGAAGGTCTTGCCACGTAGCGCTGTTATCGCCTAGCCAGTGTCCAGCGTAGCGACCAGAAGAAGGAAAAGTTGATCTACAAACTAAGAAGGCGTTTAAAGTGTAGAGTAGATATAGAAATGTAGCAGAAATGAATATTTGTACTTTTTTCCACTTGGTTTCCTGTTGAATCATTCTTAGTGCAGGCAGTATTTTCTTATTTTAACATGAACACGTTATCATTTAATTTCTTTCCTTCCCTATTTTTCACACCGTTTTTTTCTATGGGGAAGAGTGATTAGGGAATAGAGACAGTCTGTTGATTTATCCTAAAATATAGTGTTCTTGCGTCCAGTTTGGAGTTCTCGTGCGTATAGTTACTGTTAACCAGCAAAGTGTAAAGAATAAACTTTTGATCAATCTCTGGGGAACATACCTGCATTCGGACTTCATTAAGAATTGTAGAGGCTATTTAACGAGTATTTGACCCGTACAGGCTTGCACTGCGTAGCAATGTGTCAAATGAATGTTCTTGTTCCCTCAAAGAACTTCGCTACTAGTTCGCTGACCTCAAGGATCTGGAGGGCTTGATTAGCCTGTGGCGCGGAGTAGAGCCAAGGACCATTTGTATTGCATGGCACCTCTAATCACTGCGCTTGTTTCTCAAATGCTTTACTGTTCACTAGCAGCACGATGTGTTTGCGAATCCAATGCAATGGAGTGACTTGGGCTGGCCATAGACCAACCACGGCTACCTTGCCAGGTTCTACAATGAAGGCGCGTTAAACTAACTAGTTGTTTTCCAGGCTCTTTCGTTGTGCTCCCATATTTCTAACCGCATCTCTGTACTGTAAAGTCGCTTCGTCGCTGATTTCCTCTATCTAGGAAAATGCCATTTCTCACGACTAATAGATGCAAAACCGAAAGGAAACAGTGAATACTTCTGATATGGTACTTAAATCCGTACTGAAATGAACTGCCCATTTTTCGACATTTGAATCATGGCGACTTTCTTTGAATGTTTGGACGATGGTGAACAGATTGGTGCTGAATGTGGTGGTTCATCTTTAGAATGCACCTCCGTGGTGTCCTTTATTGTAAGCAGCTTTTTGAACGTGGTCGAAGAGTCAGCCCGCGTTGCTGCTGTACAATACTCCGATGGACAAATCCATGTGTTAAATTACAAATCGCGTAGATTGGAATTAGAATGCTTGTCACTGACAGAGGTCTTAGGGCAAACTAAACTGTCCATTCTTTTTTGTGTTGAATTCTCTCAGATTACTCAGAGTTAACAAAAATCTTTCGATTTGTCCGAAAACTTGCTTTTCTCGAAATGCACTATTTCGCCTATGCAGTACTGCTAAGGTAGTTCACAGTTTCCCTCACGAGCTGTGTCACCTTTCTTTCACTTGACTGTCGAGTGTTCCGAGCAGATGCCAATAAACTATCTTCGCACCTCTCGCGTGCGAGAGCGGCGCAACGCTCTAAAGACTCGCTGAGTGTCATATCCTTATTCTAGGATTTTCATGAAGAACTCTGACCATTGAGTCGGTGATCTTTCAGCAGTTCGTTTGACATCTCAATGCATCTAGTAGATAGCGGCTCTTGTCTGGCTGTCGTTCATACGCATTACTTGTCTGGGCCACCTTATTTTCGACTATTTGCGTGTAGAACGGCATCTTTGATTTTCGATCGTTGACGTAGATCGGAGCTTCGGATCTCATCCCTTACATGTGTGAAACGGTATACTCCTAGCACCGTTCTTTCGACTACGCGTTGGATAAAGCTGAGTCATCTTTCTGCTCACGCAGCGACCAGGTTTCTGACGCATACGTTAGGTCAGGAAGAACCGTTGGGTCGAAAAGGTGGGCACGAAAACTCGTTTTTCTTTTCCTCTTCATTATATCTCCTATGCTCTTGAATTCCGCACCCCACTCGCTTTCTCCTGCTCAGCTCTGGAGATAAATCGTTCATGTCGTTCTCACTTAATTCGATTGGCTGCGTGCACCACGGTCGGGAGGGCCGTGAGCAGCCATGGAAATATTGTGTAAGCCCATCTTATTCTTTTACTAACTCGAGTAGTCAATGGTGAATTGAAAGGCAGTATCACTGTAAGAGCAAATAGAATGTCCCGTCAGCAAGCGTCTTTGTGTACAATGCGTCTACACCTCGGTCAACTGGTGCTGACAAAGTGGCGTTTCCACACCGTTGAATATTTCCTTGAACACACGAAGAACGGGTGGGCAATACCAGACGCAAAATTATTCCAGGATTCGGGGATAATCAATTCGACCAGCATTCAACGACATTCAAAAACAAAATCATCAAAGTTGCAGCCGAAGCTGCCAGGAAATCCGGGCATGTTCATGGATGACGAAACGAATACGAATCTAAGGAAAGACACTCGCACATTATGTCAAGACGTTCCATATAATTGGAGCGGAAATATAAAAAATACTCCTTTTTTATGATCAAATATTATTTTTAATACCACTGTTGGAGAGAGTTACACTGTGATATCGATACCGCTGATCACGAGCACGGCACTGGTTCGCTCCCGGGTTCACTAAGTTTCTCTTAATTTCGGGGTCTGGAAATTGGTACCAGATTGGTCCGGGAAAAGTCCGCTCTCTGCGTTCTGAGTGGGAACGCTCTAGCCCTGCTATCTCAGGGCCCAAAGGAGAAACTAATCGAAGACAGTCAACGGCATTCATGACGACAGGGAAAGCTTCAAGCAGCAGCCGCATCATAATTGGAAAAGTTTAGAGAGATTTGTGGATGATGGATGCGAGGAAACGAACTGAATGCAAGAAGTGTAGGGATCCTCATGGTAGGTGTGAAAGACATGTAGGGTAGGGTGTAAAATGTAAAAAAAAAACCACTATTATTGCTATTGCTACCAAATACCATTATCAACCATTAACATAATCAATTGCTACCTCACTTCATTAATGAGCTAACACGAGACTGTTTCAACATACACTTATTTCCCACACTACCATTATTACTGACACTGTTACTATTACCACTGTCCCAGCCATCAAAAGCTTTCTTAAACCTCTCCGGTACATGAAAAACACAGAGTGCTGAGCTTCCAACTGACCGAGAAATAACTGTCCCTCTCTTGCCAGTGGCCTTCTGAAGTGCTTGCTGTGTTGCCCTCGCTTCACTCCAGCCGTAGAGATTCTTCACATTATAGAACCGCTGTGTACCATTCGCTTGTACAGCCATCATACACAAGGTTTTCGTAGCCAGATATGCTTCCTAATCAACTAATTTTAATTATTTTGAATTAATTCAGATTTTCTGCAAGCTAACAGTCTTCTATCGGAACCATGATCTTCACATTGCTTTTCATTAAAGTGTATTTCTTTTCCAAAAATCACTACAGCTGTAATTCCAGTTGTTATTGAGTGACTGGAACGGGCAACTGTAAAGGATTCATTCATCGCCAAAGTGCTCTACTAGAGACACCTAAAAACCATCATTTGCTTGAGGAACTCGATGGACGAAAACCTTTTAAGCGATTGCTCATTTGGCTCAGCAATGGGAAAGAAAAGCTTAAATTTGAGCACGAGAGACAGAGGAATTTGTGCTCCTCAAGAATGGTTTTTATTAATTATCTTTAGTGACCATCTAAACTAATTGACAAGGGGCTACTGTTTACTTTTTACTTTCTGTGAAAAACGACGCCACCTACCTCTTTGTAATTATATACGGAGTGTGTTTTATATGGCGGCATATCCCATTCGTTGTCCTTTGCGCTGCTACTGGATGGACACATGAGTGGCTCTATATTTGGGTGGTCCTTGCTGTGGAAATACCATGGATTGGGCACGTTTGTGCCAAAGTTGGCCGGTTCATTCATATCAATCCAAATGCCGTCGTAGGGAACCTTAATGGCGTAGATTTTCCGAATCTCTTTTTCCTTGTTGCTAAACCGGATAATGTTACAGGAAAACGTTGCCACTTCTTCACAATTTACCAAAACTTTCTAACAGTAACTGTTTCTTTAGCAGGGCGGTTAGCACATTGGTAGTGATGCAATTCAACGAGCAGGTGCTGGTTCTACCCTACATCCGGTTCACTAGACCTCTCTTCCTTCCAGGTCGGGAAAAGCACCATACTTGTTTGGGAACAACCACAATTATGCTGAAATATGAGAAAAACGTGAAGCCTCAGGTGCGTTTCGAAACTGCGATTACCATTTCTGCAGACTCACACGTTATCCATTGCACAATGAGGTACCTGCTTTACCTTCCTCTCAGCCAGTCTTTTTTCTCTAACTATGCTATGCAGTGCGACGATGGGTGATTGCTGATACACATAATACCTTGACATGGCAACATAATAGGCAGTAAGCGAAAGCTAAACACTGTAAAAGAGCTGTGATGGCTCGGGAAGGAAAGAGAGACTGAGGGTGACAAGAGTGAAAAAATTCCTCTTCAAACACTTGTCAATTGAAGAAGGTTTGAGCGAAAGACCGAACTCACTGTTGGCATCTATCGCTCTTATTTGTACGGTCTTTCCTTTCCAATATAGTCCAAATAATCGCAGATGGAAAGCGTTTTCGCATTAGAGTAAGTGCGGCAAACGAACAATGCAAAGTTTATGAGAATTGCTAAATATACACGAATCCTGGCACCTCTTTGATTCCGTTCGTCGCCTTGCAATCTACATATGAAGACCGCTGAATTTCCTTGTGGGGTCAACTGTAACATGGAGATTTTGGCTTCTTTATGAATATTGTTGAACCCTGCAGAGTACATAGCGTAGTGGTTAGAGGTGCGCTACAATATACCCCTAGTTTTTGGTTCGATCCTGCTTCCTGGGTTCACCAAGCTTTTCATCTCTGCGCGATCGGAAAATTGGAGCTAAACTTGTCTATGAGGACAGCAACAATGGCTGGATAGTTCGGTAGGCCACCTCAAGTGATTGCATAGGCCAAATATGCATTCAATCACTTCTATCAATGCCTAATGAGGTCAAATGCATAGTCCGTTCCTCTGGGATTGACAGCACCGAAAGCTTTATCTCTTATGCAGGTAATTATTTATTTGTTTGTATATGTTTGTACATACATGTATATAGAAAGCTGTGTAAATTGTACACTAATCGCAAATGAACTTCTATTGCAGGGCTTAATGACTAGACTTCGAAAAGAACCAATAGCAATTGTTTCACTCGAAAAGAAAAACTTCAGAAATTTACGCCTAGATGGATGTCTGATAGATTACCTGCTTCCGAAACCGAACGAATTCCTGAATCCACCACTTCGTCGTGTTCTCCGTTGTGTCAAAGAAGTCAGGGAATGCAACATGGCGGTCTGGCCACACCACACCGAGCATGATTTTCGTGTTGGCCACAAGTGGATACTTTTCCTAAACTTTGCAGAATATTTCTTTTCTGCTTTCTTTCATTAATAAGCTTTTAAGAGATTGTTGCAGCCCTTTATTTTGGCAAACATTTCGGCGGTTTCGCCTTCTTTAGATCTGCGACGATTCCAGTGGAATGTCCACAGAAGTTCTTTCTTCCTTCTATGTTGCTCTTCGTTACCACCGCATCGAGGCTAATCGGGAAGAATAGAGCACCGCAGGAATGAAGTAGCAAATAAAAGTCTGCTGATGCCCTACGTGCCAGTTAATATTAATCTACTGTTGTATTATGGAATTTCACCATCGTTAAAGAAATAATCTGTTGACAATCGACCAAAGACCGTCCTGTACTTCATTCGCGCGGTGCTTCACTGGACCCTATTTGGGTGGACGCCACAACGATGAAGAACCACTTCGAGAGAACAAATAAGTCATGTGGGGACTCGACTCGAATCACTGCTGCTCCGAAGCAGGTGATACCGCTGAAACACTAGCCACAATAAAGATTTGTAGCGATCTCGCGTATGCTTGTCGATAAGAAAAAACAATGGCTATTCGAGGGTTAATGAACGTCGGTATCAGCATTACTACTACTACTACCTTGTTCTCTTATATGTACTGTGTACTTTTGCTGGGTGCACTTTGACATATTTGATATGGTAACGCACCTGAATTGAGTGCATTACTTGATCCTCACGTTCCCATTCAATGAAACGAGCGTTCTGAATAAAATAGAAGTAAATGCAACTGACTGACATAGCCTTAAGATGAAATGGGCACCAAATGAGGAGAAAAAGGGAGAACGAAGTCCAAAGCGTTTAATACAACGAAAATTCGAAGGCGATTAAAAGCCCGAGCATCATACGCGTCAGTTTTCCGTTTCATAGCTTTTTTAAAAAGAGCTTTGACAGAGTATGTCGATCAAGAAGAAAGTACGATATGTGGACAAGAAATGCAGCAACATAATAATTGCCTTACCTGGTCCATTGCTCTTTCAAATGACTCGTAGTCGACCTGAATTGCCGGATCGAAGATCAAAACCGTGCGCATTCCCCTGCTGTGCAGCTCGCTTACGTATGTGGACAGTCCGGCCCATTTCTAGAAAGGACTTACTCATAACTTACATATATATGCATTGGAACGGAAACCAATAGTATCCGCTGTACACCAAACTTGCCCAGTAGGCTCCATTTCACAGTTAAAGAACATGAACAGCATCACCTATACATCATGTCGCGCTTGGCTTTGATTTAGTGACATAGTGGCAAACTGGTTAATATTATGTTATTACCATGTTATAGATACTTGATATTAGAACGGCTCCTATGTCACTAGTTGTGTAGTCCCCAGCATAATCACCATATTTCCGAGAATTGCTGGTTAAGCCATTGTGGTCCCCTGAAATCCCGAGGACATCCTGGCCAAAGTCTGCCTCAAGTCGTCACCACGACAGGCACTCGCAGCCCTTGTCGATCAGAAAGAGATTAGCCACCATGCGACTTTGATACCAAGACGGTGGTGGATGTTGGCATTGGTTTACTTTTAGCTAGGCTTTCTGATGGAAACGTTGGACTCCTTCTCACCTTGAGATGCCCTGTCTGAGGGACGAATTCGCCCGCTTCGGACATTGCAATCCGACATCTAGGAACACATCCCAGCCACGATTAGGCGGTAAATCGTTGAGAGGATGTTATAGATAAGAGACAGTTTTTCCAAAAGGTTTTTTTTAACATTCAACATCAACTGTACTCTCGGTGTTTACCATACGATCGCCTCAGTAACCGCAATTTCGTGATACCCTCACTTCTTTAACGTAACAACTTGTTGTAAAATGTATAGGGACTTTATTATTGTGATTTGTGTGTTGATGACATTGTCATCTTCTCAAGAAGTACTAGGGAAGCAGAGATGATGATCAACGAACTCAACGAGGCGGAGAAAAAGGTCGGACTTCGCATAAATCGAAAGAAGACCCAGTTCATGAAAAACCCATGGTGCGAAGGCGAAAAAATTGAATTGGATGGTTCCCTCATTGCAGAGACCACCTCGTACGTATATCTTGGGCGATCAATGAACATGGAAAACAGCATGAAGGAAGAGCTAGATAGAAGAAGGAGAGCAGCTTGGGCCGCATTCGGGCCTCTTAAAGAAGCCACCGACCAACTCAGCTGTACCCGCAGCTGAAGTTGTTTTACAGATCACGGTATGATGCTCGCAAGCGCTACCATGCTCGAACAAGACCACAACCATGAACTAGGATTGCGAGAGAAAGGAACGAATGGCATATGTGCTGGGGTCCGCAGAATTCGTGAAGACGGACCGTCCAAGTATCCAAGTAAGTAATATTTGTGTGTTGAATTGAGCAACGAACTTAGTAAACCGCTCTACCTCTCCTATGGTGAAATCCTTGTATCGGTCCATATAGTCGATATCGGCTACTGCTGTATCCATGGGAACTCCGGCTTTTATGTTTCTTTCAATGATATTCACCATATCGTCCAGATCCTTGTAACCATAACGTGATAGCTAAAAACGTAGGGAGTAAGAGTAAAAATGCACCGAATAATGCAGCAAGTAATATTTTTTTCCTCTGAAGATAGTTCACCTGTCTAACTAGACACTCAAATATTACTTAGCATAAGGAAGAGGCCGTTGAATTAAACGGCTGCAAATAGTAACGTTCAACAAATCTTTATTGATTGCAGGAAAGAAATTTACGGTATCTTTTATCTCTGAGTTAAAATATTTTCATCAGTGGAAGATAAGGAATATTTCTATGACCGTTCTGCAAATGATATGAAGCCAGATATTCTAATGGCAAAGAATATACTAAAAATCCCTGAAGTGAAAATTGGCACAACATATTATTTCTTGAAAACGACAATCCACAAGATATTGCCGTTACTCTTTGATTTTACCAGTTGAACTTCTTTTCAATCGATTCCATTTCGAATGACCGCTAGTCGCTATTGCTAAGTACCACCTTGTGCTTAATTCTGTGTAAGATCAGTGAAAGAAAGTGCCGTTTACCAACGAGCGAATTCCTTGCCTGATATCCCAGAGCCCAATATGCTGGTAGAAAAGGCGTCCCTATTAGTGCTAGATACTGCTGGGTGACTTCTTCGGGCGTTGGACCCGGGAAAAAGTAGAGATCGAGGTTCCCACCGATGGTTCTGTAAATGAGCGCTGGGCCGGGTGTCGTTGTTACTTCCTGCAATTCTATTTACTTCATAGCGCTTTAGTGCTATGTGCTCTTTCTTACACTTAATGCAATGCTAAATTCATTCGATATTACCTGAGGATTACTGTTAAGAATAAAAACTCCATGAGCATTACCATCTGGTTCCAGTATCATGTAAAAAGGGTGGACTCCTGAAATTTACGACGAAATCACAAAGGGTAGCGTCAGGGTTTTGAATTTGAACTTAAGGCACCTGCTAAGGTACTCGATGGATTCCACATAATAATTGAACAACACTTCTGAGAAATTGCAAGCTCATCAACAAACAATTAGTGAGAAACTAACCATAAAGGTTTTTCGTATCCAGAAACGCTGAATTGGGCGGTTCATCTCGTGCTAACATTCCCCACGTCCGATACGTCGTAAAATTGTGCTGTAGAACAATCTGACTTACAGGCAAACCACTTTTGATTTTAACAAGCAAAATTTGTTGAAATTTTTGTAAATATTAGAATGCCTGAACCTTCAGAGATGGATGAACGTTCTCTCCCCACCCATACATGGCATCTGATGGTAGGTACGTTGCAAGTTGTAGGAATTTATCGGAGAATATTAAGCCTCCTGAAATTCGATCTCTTCGGAATCACCTGTTAGAAAAAGTGGCGGACATAAAGCATTGACGGATCCATTTAAACGAAACCATAACAAAGCATTCTTAAAACTTGGAATAAACGTTGGAATGTTTGTTTTCAATATGTCACCGCACTCGTTACGAGGCCTAATTTTTTGCCTGCAAGATTGAATACGAACCGAAAAGCTCTTCTGACGGGCATCACCAACAGAGGAATCGAACTTTTTTTGTCAACACCTTGATTACGTCGGAAAATCAGGAATACCTAATCAGCGAAGGATTTCTTCTGTCATTTTTTACACAAAGGCAGAAACCGCAGTGGGATTCATGTAAATGAAAAAGCTCGCCCCAAAATCCGCTTTCTTTTCTTTGCATATTTTGATGTGTTGTGCCCGAGGTCTAGTAGAACATTTCTGGCAGGAATTGTGGCCAACCTAACAAAAAAAAGCATTCTAGAAAAGTTTATACACCCAAGTAGACAAGCAGCAAGTTGTATTAAGACTGGTGAATATCTTTCACTGTTCCCACAACGTTGTGTATTAAAATCAACGCATGTTGTCACGAATGTATTAAAGATTCTGTGATATTTGACTTGAGCTCAGCTTGGAGAACCACATTTTTAAAAACAACTTCTATTTCTACCATACTACCGTATTTCCGCTCACAGACTAAATTTGCATGTTACACGGGTTTCTAAATGCTCTTTGAACGACTAACAGAAAGAAAGGCGAAAAACATCTCTCTAACCACAACAACCGGTGGATGCATTTGAAGATGTGGGAACGAACAGGACGATCTAGTGTATCCTGAGAAAACTACATAAATATGAATTAAAAGGCAATAAGGCATGAATGATATGCCATGATTACGGTATTCTATTGTTCTTATTACAACGCCAGCTAGGTGCTTTGTAGCGCTGACTTCACCTTATAGCAGCTCACCTTGTTGATGCTTGTGAAATCCTTTCACCTCGCTTTGTGATTCTACGCCCTGCACTTACTTATCAGAAGAAGTTGGGTGTAATCAAGTGCCATTCACCAATATTGGCAGCTGATGATGTGGAACTTGATGTTTTGTGGAAATCTCGAGAAAGTTAATTTCAATACAAAGGCAGGAACGGCACGAAACAGGAAGAGGGATAACACATTGTTAAAATTCTTAAAGACATCTTTTAAGTAGAAAAGGGAACTAGTTGACGTTAGTAATTACTACCACTTTACTGTAACATGTTCTATGAATTTCCCACAAAAATTATCCCGACGTCCATCCTCAAGGACCTGTATAAAGCTCAACAATTAGGATAAGATGGGTTTTGCAAAGAATTTAGCTGCATGCATCATATCAGACAATTCTTCTCAAGCCATTTACTATTCTAATTATTAAACGAGCACAACAGGCCGGCACAATTCTGTCGAGACTCTTCGAACTTCGAATTACATTTCAGTTCAGGACTTAGCAGAATTCGTATGGAGAAACGCACAGTGTGGAGCACGAAGAGATAGGAATGACTCCGCCAGAGGCCTCCTTCGATATAGTCCGCCATGTTCGTCACACGTGCATCCCCATGCAAATTTAAGAAGCGTTGTGGATTGTAAATAGAAGAAATGGAAGTGAATTGAACGATTTCTGGGACCCACAGGACATTTGAGACGTTTCAAAATGTCGGAACGGTGGTAAAAGATGTTGTGTAGTACACGCTTCGTCGTTGATCCGACAGGCCTGTAGTACACGCTTCGTCGTTGATCCGACAGGCAAGTACTTGCGGTCAAAACCCAAGCGCGCTCCAGCACACCTACCCCTGGTTTGCAGTCAGAACAAACTTGACCAGAACTTAACGGCGTTCATGAAAAGAAAAAGCTCTCAACTGGCAGCTGAATCCAGAAGCGAATTAGAATGCCTTCGTGGATGATGGATTAAAAGAAAACGAACTGATTCAAAGAAACGCAAACGCATGTGTGAAAACGCCTAGCGTAAACAAATTAGTTAATCAATCGAACACGTCCATCTGATATTAACTGACCGATTGAAGTGTCGAAAAGTGGTGTTCCCGTGCTCTTCCTCTTCACAACGAAATAAAATACACCGTTTGCACGACCAGTGGTGAGCTGCAAGTTGAAAGCTCATAAAACATCTATGACACTGGGTTCTGTTAAACAGACTTTTTTCCATCTTGACTGGAAATTGAACAAAGCTAACGTGAACTTATGAAGTCTACGAGTAAAGCACAAATGTTCAGGGGTAATTAGTATTGAAACGATTGGAGTGTTGCCCAGCATTATACTCGTTTGGATGTTCCCTAATGTACCAGAGATCTGCTTAAAACAGTTCTTAAATCTACGAAGAATACCTGTAAACTGTCGGCGGAAATGGAAGACTTCCGAGGCAGATCGACAGGAGGTTCATATCTGAATCATCTCTAAACTAAGCAATCAATACCTTTCCAAACCGACTTTCACTTAAGCTCGGCATGAATAGTCAAGATATTTCTCTGGCTTGTTCGGTTCACAAGGCGCTGTTACAAAATTTTTATTCCACTAACACTTAAACGCCGACTACGAAGGCCCGACGAAATGCTATGGACAATCGACTCGGATCATCGCAGCGATGAAGAAGGCGAAGGCAAGTAAATGTTACCCGAATAAAAATATTGTGGCAACCTCTTGTGCGCTAAACAACGTAAGGAAATATGTTGAAGAAATCAATAATGAAATTTTAGCCCGTATGTCAATCGATCAATACATTAATACAGATTACCGGCCGTCAACAGAAATTTTGACGTTCAGCGTTTTTCCAATGGTACTGCTAGTAAACTGAATTTCCTCGATATCGGCTCCCCACGGATTACGGGGACCGTTATTCTTCTTCAGGGTTATGACCTGAAAATACCGCACTTTTTCTGAAATCTCAAGCTGCTCTGAAAGGTTAAGAGTAACGTTGGTATTTTTTCTCTCTAGACGGCCCATTAGAACTAAAAGGCTTATCAGCATATTAGAAAGCCATGCTTTCCTTGAAACACTTTCCATCCTTGCTAGCTGTCATATAGGACTTACAGAGCCTGCTGTTGATACATCTGTATAACCGATTCCGCTCTTCAAGTAACACCATGGAACGCTTCTCTAAAAAAAAATTTTCATCACTATTCCAGAATTCCTACTTTACCAAGAATATACAAAAACGTGGAATTTTGTTTATCCTAGATGTTATGGTCAGTTGAAATGAATGAGTTGTTGTAAATATAAGACAGGAACATATTCAATAATCGACGAATCTCCATGCTATGATGAATCAGAAGCTGACCGGTTACAGGTACGGTGTTCAATGAGGATTAGAACCGATAAAAGACAATGAGATAGAGGTGGATTCAGTGCATAGATTTTCTACCGTCACTATGCTGAATTGGTGTGCACTTCCCATATATACACCGACAAATTCATGTGTACATAAACATGCATTGGCTTTACCCTATGTGAGCTAGTTGCACGAAAAGCCTACAATCAGCTGAGCTAACCTAGGATGCCACAGGAAGAGTTTGTTGTCCACCTGGAAATATGAGATCTATATGTACACTGCGATAGCATGATAAATTATCCCAAGGTATGTTGCGGCCGTCACGGCAATCCCAGACAACACAGTGACGTATTTGGCGAGAAGGCAACATCGGCACGTTAGAAACTAGACCATGCACTAAAGGTGAGATCTTGACCGAGGCCAAAATCAAAGACGACATCGTCGGACAGGCCATAATAAGAAGACATTGCCTATTATATGCTGCTTTTGATACTGAACTTGTCGAAGTAAAGGAGTACGGTAGTTCGCATCCTCGTTAATAAGAGCACTATCAAAATTATCTATTCCTTTGAAAAACAACAGGTAATCACGCCTATTTCGGTCCTTAGAACTCTCGTTCACTAGTCTGAATATACGAGGCCCAGTAGATAAGATCGAATCATTATACGCCCGCGTGGATTTGAAGAAGTTCCACTAAGAAGATCCTGCCTTCTACAAAGTCACGACTTCAACACAAAGATTGGTTCCAGAAGAGGGTATGAAAAACTTAGTAACGAGAGCTACGAGTCCAAAAGGAACAATAAAGGTTGGAGATTATCGTATCTATGGTAATTGGTAGTTTCGAAAGAACTCTGTTAAACATTAGATACGAGAGCTCCCACTGAAGAGGGTTATGGTGCAATGCGCAGTAATAAATTCTCCTGAATCAACTACGCTGCTGTGCTAAAGTTCTTTACCGGACCGAACCATCTTCTCAGCACAAGTTTCTTTCCCACACGAAGGAGAAGAAATCACACATTATAAAAAACAAAGCCTCAAAGCCATTAAAAACCATGAATTGGGAATTGTTCATTTCTTCAATTCACCTTTGGGACCTGTCAAAATATAAAGTGCGTAGTTAAATGAAAGCGAGTAGGATCATATCGCTCGCATTATAAGGAGTCCTTAAAGATATCAAGAACTATTCCCCAATTTTTCTGATGTCTGCCGGCTGCAGCCGCTCTGCCAATCCATGTTTCGAATTATCGGTAGAACATGAATGGAGGACACCTGCTCCCGTAAAAAAGAGTTTACTAAGAGGTATAGTAAGACGCTTCATATCCATGTAGTTACGAAACTCATTCAAGCACTGCGAGGGTATAGTAGGCCGTAATGTTTTATCTTCATGGATATGAAGAACATGTTACATCAGAAGTTGAGACAAAAACATTCGTAGGAGAATTGAAAGAGAGTCATCATGATGACCCTTCACGAAGACTGCATATCAATCGAGCGAGGACATCTCATTGTTCAACACGGGTAACGACAAAGACGAACGGGGAGTCCTTGCTCGAGTCAAAGGAGAATTAACGAGTGGACAGTTAAAATTTCAATATGTTGGGAATGCATTAGCTTAATAAACATATTAATTCCATGTATGACTGAGGCCACCAGTGAAAACATAAGTGACAACAATGAAACATACAAAAAAGGGCCGACCGTCACACACGTATCAATCCATTTTTTTTCTTTCCTTATCGCAATGTTTAAATAATCATGTCTATAAGGAATTACGAAAAAAATACGCCTGACATCTTCTGTGGGCCATGGTGACCAGATGCATCCCCGTTCTTGGCAATTCTGTTCTGTGGCTCCGGGCTCGGAATGGCAGTCCATACGAATGTCAGCACCATAGGCGAAGCCAATGAGAATGAGAAACAGCAAGCGACCCATTCTGAAGCCAACAGTATCTATTCTTACACTCATTGTATTCTATACAAGTTTTTTTTCTAAACATTGACCGAAAACTCTCACAATAAAGATATACAAATAACGATAGAACACGTAAAAAATATGCGTGTGAACAGTTCCCAGGATCGGCTTTCTATTAACCTCGGCATTGGGATGTGAATGCGTCATATTCTTGTTCAGCAAACGCGAGCTTGTTATACAGCATACATTTACTTCCATAGAGAAAAAAAACACATAATACAACGGTAGCTGACGTTTCGGCAGAATCGCCTTCTTCAAAACCCGGAAGGGTATAGTGATATACAATTTATTAGGCCAAACGCTTCAATAACACAAAAACACGGAAAACGCTATGGCAATTGCATGATCAATAGCTTCTCGAAAAGCCCATCGCTTTTATGGGACTCTCACTGATGAAGGTTACAACAGCTGATTATAGCCGCATACGGTTGATGACTGCACCATCCCACATCAGAAATTGATGCGAACATACGGGCCAGGTCGCGTGTGACCTCTGGGCATTCCTCCCTGCGATTCACTGCCGGATTTTTGGCATTTATCCAAAAAGCCTCTAGGAGTTTGCGCGTTGGTGTCTTAGTTTCCTGTGCGAGGATATTGACTTCAACTTCAGAATAGTTTCTGCTATGCTTTTGTATCCTATGCGTGCCTAGTGGGGTACTTTGTCTTACTTTTCGTTTGCCATCTAGGTGTTCTTTTATACGGTTATAAAGGGTCTGCCCGTTTCGCCAATACATTCATCTGCGCAATCATTACAAGAGATCAGGTATATCGTGCCTGAACTCATGCAGTCACCGTCCCTGCCATAAGGGCAGATTACGCAATTTTGTGTTTCACACAGACGGTCATTCAAACGGTTACGAACTAATTGACGACGTAGAGTAGCTGTTGGTACTTCAATTATCGTTACCGATTCCTCTAGACCTGCCCTTTTTAGGCATCGTTTTATAGCTATGCTTACTTCATCGCTAATGAAGGGCAGCATAAACAGGACCTTCTTTTGGCCAAATGTTTCGTTTCGGCGTGTCGCTCTCCTTCTGAACTTATCTCCTGCGGTAACTACTTCGTAGCCATTGGAGATGGCTATTTGCTGAGCCAATTCGTGCCATTCGTCCTTTAGTTCCCTAGTTGTGCACACAGATGTGACGAAATATGTTTCTCGCAAGCGCTCTCTGTGTGTGTGTAAAGGGTTGGAAGAGTGGAAACGAACCAGAATGTTTCTATTACTTGGTTTTAGGTACCACTTTTTCATGTAACCGCTACTTGATAAGTTGATTTGAACGTTAAGAAATTGAAGCCAGCACGGGATAAGTTTAAAAGGAGAGCGACACGCAAAACGAAATATTTGGCCAAAAGAAACACCTGTTTATCCTGCTCTTTATTAGCGATGAAGTAAACGTAGTATAAAACGACGCTTAAGAAGGGCAGGTCTAGAGGAATCGGTAGCGATAGTTGAAATATTACCGGCTACTCTACGTCGCCAGTTAGTTCGTAACCGCCTATGTGACCGTTTATGTGACACAACAAATTGCGTAATTTGTCATTACGGCAGGGACGGTGACTGCATGAGTTCAGGTGCGATATACCTGATCCCTTGTAATAACTGCGGACATGAATATATTGGCGTAATGGGCAGACCCTTGTGTATCCGTGCAAAAGAATATCTTGATGGCAAACGAAAACTATGACAAAGTACCCCAGTAAGCACGCATAGGAAACAGAAGCATAGCGGAGACAATTTTTAAGTTAAAGTCTACATCACATTAATAATGCTGAGATATTTGGAAAACTCCGGACCGCAGATGTCTGAGGTGGGGAATGAAAGCGCTATTATCCTTTCCGGTGAGTAACGTGTTCACCACCACACCATGCGGATCCTTCGTTTTGCCCGTCTCTCAACTAGTCCTATCGATCTTTTGCCGTCAGCAATCACCCGTCAACGGGATTGATCTGGGGAGCCCACATCGGCATTGAACCCACTTAAGTTGAGGCTGCAGTTATAAGTTAAAAAGAACAATGGCGCGTTCGTACCTCACCGCAGACACCTGCGGTCTGGAGTTTTGCAAACATCTCAGCATTATTAACGTTATATTTCGCAATATATCCTGCCGTTAAAAAGAATAGACAGTAAATAATAAATTGAAATTGTGATTAAAGTCAATATCCTCGCACGGGAGACTAAGACACCAACGCGCAAACTTCTTGAGGTTTTTTGGGTAAGTGCCAAAAACTCCACAATTAATAGCAGGGAGGAATGCCCAGAGGTCACACGCGACCTGGTCCCATATGTTCGCAACAATTTCTGATGGCGCAGTCATCATCCATATGCAACTATAATCAGCTGTTCTAACTTTCCTCATTGAAAGTCAGTAATTGCCAGAGTTTTCCATCTTACTGTAAGTGTTATTGAGGTATTAACGTTATATTTCGCAATATATCCTGCCGTTAAAAAGAATAGACAGTAAATAATAAATTGAAATTGTGATTAAAGTCAATATCCTCGCACGGGAGACTAAGACACCAACGCGCAAACTTCTTGAGGTTTTTTGGGTAAGTGCCAAAAACTCCACAATTAATAGCAGGGAGGAATGCCCAGAGGTCACACGCGACCTGGTCCCATATGTTCGCAACAATTTCTGATGGCGCAGTCATCATCCATATGCAACTATAATCAGCTGTTCTAACTTTCCTCATTGAAAGTCAGTAATTGCCAGAGTTTTCCATCTTACTGTAAGTGTTATTGAGGTGTTTGGCCTAATAAATTGTATATCAGTATACCCTTCCAAGCTCTGAAGAAGGTGGTTCTGCCGAAACGTCAGCTACTGTTGGATTGTATTGTTTTTCTATGGAAGTAAATGTATGCTGCTTAACAACCTTGCGATTCCTGAACAAGAAAACGAGACATTCATATGAGTGTGAAGTGAAAAAGCCTACACGATACACAACGACGCCTCCCTATCGTTGACGCAATCGCCTATCTCACGTTAAACCGAAGCCAAACGGCTTCGATTTTTGCTCAAGACCTGTCATTTGATAGGAAACTCCTCTGCGATTTACAAAAAAGATGACACGTTATCACAACATTTATAAAACTTCAGTGCTTGACCAGTTTTTCTTTATCGCCTCATGAAGTTATGAAGTTGTGAGTGGGCTTTAACCTAAAGAGGGTAATGTTCTGTGAGGATGAACCCTTCGGTAAGCCTCTGTTTCATCACTTGTCATCGCAATTTGTTGTCTACGCAAGGCCACAGAATAATGGAGGGCATCTTCGACTTAAAGTGTGAAATTTGTACCACCTGAAGTAACTTTGCAGAAAAAAAACGCCTTCAATAGACATATTCTGCAAGGATTAGTGGTATTTCACTACGTCATCACTTACTTCATGATTTGAAAACACAAAGATATGTAAGACACAGAGGTAAATAAACATACTAGAGGATGCATGTATGATACAGAATTAAGGATACAAAACAGAGGCATATCAGTGCAGCACGAAGTGGAACTTGTTGAGACACCGGCGCGTCTTTTTTCCTACTAGACAGCTTATGATTCGTATCGATCTCAGTGCTTTTCCAGTCCATTCCACAGTTGTTCGAATCCAGACACAACAGTAAAGCCTGACTGAAGGAAATATGGGATAGCAGCCTGGAACGTTTATCGCTGCTGTAAATCAAACACATTCGTTTGTAGTTAACTGACTCAGAGGCAGCTTTAATTGGAATAGAGTTCAGCTTGAAACAAAAAGTGGTTGCATCTGTGAACAGAAGAGGTTTTCGGATATGAGGTTGCCGACGTTGATGAACCTCACTGAATTGTGTGGTTAGTCGGTTTCCCACTCCAACTACCATTTTCTGAATGGTGGACGACTGAATGGGCAGCCAGTGGCGAGTCACTGAGGCCGAGACAGTCAAGTCATTCTTCGCATACGAGGTCCACGGAAATTAATCTGTTGGATAGAAGGTACAAGGTTTTGTTAGCGAAAGGGTTTGATTGAAAATCGGATCTCGGGAGAGCTCGCTCCGTATCACTGCATCGCACTACAGCTCTTCTTTTAATAGGGGACCTCGAAGCTGTGGGAAAATCGTACAAAAGACGCGATCAAAATGTCTAAACGTGACTGAAATGTCTAATCTACCGAAGGTCGACGCTGATTACGATACTGGAATATCTCGTGCTTGATAACGTATCAGGGCATGGCGTTGAAAAGAAGAAGTGCCTGAAAGGTGTGAATTCACGAAGTGTCTTATAAATGTACTGTCACAAAAATCTGACCGTGTTTTTAAACCGACTACACATGGGGCAGCTCGTAATTACTAGGACAAGATTTCGTTACGTTCATGTATAAAGAAAAGCTAAATATTAAGGCAGAAATACTCATCTCATCTCTTCCTTTTCTATATCTGCCACTCCTCTTCCTTACAATTTATAGCATCTTTCATAGAAATGGCAAGACTAGTCCTCAATGGAAATAGAAGGCATGTCTGCTGCAGCGATCAGTTGCCAGCACAGGATGGCTTGCTCCACATTCTACGATCCATTCGAGCGCTACTAGGATGGTTGTCGAATCTCGATGTCGAAAATCCATTGGTCAGGTGGCCAAGTGGATGTTTACCCGTATTGCTTTGGTGAAGACCGTGCTCCAGCTCTATCTTCGCAACCGTAATTCGCATGTCCATGTGCTCTGTCCAGAAGTGAACATCAGTCGATGTCCCACTCAGAAGTCGTGAAGCTCTTTGAAATTACACTTTGTAAACTACACATCATTGGAATCTCGACAGGTGTGGCGGAACAAATTCGTTTGGAGAAATGACGAAACCCGGTGAAGTTCCTGGTACAAACATGACATATACGCGCAAGTCTTCGCAGCTTTCCTAGTACTAAAATTACCCAACATACGTTAAAGATATAGAGAAAACTAGTAGTGAGAAGAGACACTTCTATAGATCCGAATTCAATCATGATTTCCTCAGTTGTAAAATATAAATGAATGTACAGATCTCTTAAGCAACATTTTGAAAGAAGGTACCTTCCGTGAGCCTAAAAATATTTTGAGAGCATAATGTGTACGCTTTAGCGAAGTTCTCCTTCCTCGTAAAATGCTAGCACTGTGTTGTAGAATTGGGTTAGAGCACTTTTTTATGTGACAGCGTCCATGTGGATGGCTACACTCAAGGAGAAGAGAAAGTTACCCAGAAGGTACTCAACTGATTGAAGCGCTTGTTGAAGTTTGCGAGTAAGAGAACGATGTGATAATAACCGCCGCTTTGAATGCGCTTCTGAAGACAAACAAAGCTTGCATAAGCATAACATTCGAATTAAAGCAAGGACCATCAAAATCTAATTGCTGTCGGTTGTTCGTCATAGGATAAATGAAATTCTTTTCAAAGAACGTAGTACTTGCTGCATTCTGTGGGGTAATACGATACCATTAGCCTGTCCAATTAATTATGGACCATCCTGGAGAATGAGAATAAGTAAAGTACGACAGAAATCATAAAAAGTGTGAACTATGCGATGCAAGACCGCACCCTGTTGACGATAATTAAGGCAATATTCCTTGACGAAGAGAAAGGAAAACGGCTTCATTCACATTTCTGATTGTAAGCACTTTTTTTTTTATCAAACTTGACACTTTGACCTGGTCTTGTCATAAGCAATAAAATGCCCTGTGCATTGTTAAGACTAACGATAAGATGCTTGGATTACAGCACTGTAGTTCTTCATATCAATCAGTGTAATTTGCAGTTCACTGGTACTTCATTCTTATGCAACCAATCAGCAGGAAGAATCACGTGAGTCGAAATAGCCCACATTTAATAAATACGTGTTCCTTCCTAGCTTGACAGTAATTCCTTCTTGCAGTTCCAAAATATCCGTGGTAGGGCGTTCCTAGGCAATCATCAAAGACCCCGCTGGTCAACGGGGGACGGAAGGAGGTCTGTACCTTGCTTTTAGGTGTTTTACAGGACGGTAGTAACTTCTGGCATTGCTTCGCTTTTAGCCGTGTATCTTGACAAGGACGTCATCATGTCCAACTCCTGCTCGGATGAGAAGACTGAGTGGGTGGTGTAGGGCACTTCCATAGATCCCAATTGTGCGCTCAGCAACAGCATTCTATCGACGAGAATTATTGAGATTAATTACTTTTTACAGCTTATATGAAACGACAAATCTACGTGTAATAGGAAATTTGCGAACAATGTTAATACTTGCTAGCTCAAAGAGATAACTGCCGTACGACTATCGACCAATGATAAAACCTCACGTGGCAAAACCTACACGAGTTTTACGAACGTCTGATTCACTGGTCATTAAGGATATTGCGCAATTATTCAATAGACCTTAAGAACATTTTCTACCAATAACATACCGGGGAGAACGTGTGTTCCATTCTATTCGAAAAAAAAACTGTTTTTGCAGTTCGAGGCATACCGATTTCAGGGCTCCATTTTTCAATGAAAAATGAAATGAATAAAAACGAAGCGAAAATAGCGAAAGAGCATTTCGGAGAACAACTACGAAGAAAAGAGTGCATTTCAACATTTCGACGAATTGCTGTCAAGATGTCAAACAGGGACAGGACGTAGGAGGAAGACTAGAGAGGATTCCAATCCGACGGGAAAACAGTTGCCATCTTGCCATCGATTGACAACGGCAATCTTGTAGCGCCACTTCGACTTCCTTGAGGCAGCAGCTGGTGTCCGTTTTTTAAAAAGCGCTTCCTTCGGTCAGTCATACTTCACCATATAGTGGCAAAAACTTTCACATTCGGTAATTCACTAAAAATTGTGGGCATATAACTCCGATTAAATTCGGTTGAATTTTTTCGGTGTGTGCAATGGTGAACGTGGACTGGAATACCTGGATAGCTGGTGGTGTCATACATTACAAGGTTCAGCATGGTTTCCATTTGTCTCATTCTCCATTCATTGACATTTGAGGTCGTCAATACTTGGTGCATAGCTCATAGAAGGATAAAGGATAAAGCTCTCGGCGTTGATCAATCCCTGAGGAGTGCGCCATGCATTCGACTTCGTTAAATATCGTTGGAGGTGATTGAATGCATATCTGGCTGTTACAATGACTCGCGGTGGCCTCCAGATGTATCGAGCCAGTGCTGCGATCCTCCCAGACAACTCTGGTACCAATCTGCCGACCCCGGAGGGATGGAAGGCTTGGTTGGCCATGGGTGCATTCTACGCGTGCGTCGCAGTGGCGCCTCCAACCACTGCGTCACACGCGCCCTTAGCTCATGTCCACTTGTAAACACTGCCCTGGTGGAAGTGTTCTAGAAAAACTCCAGCCGTTTTCTCATGTGGTTCCTTAAGATGACGTTCCCGCCCTGTTGTTATGCAATCCCGTCCTCGTAGCGAAATGTCTCGCAACGTGACTAATCCATGTATGCATGCGCTGTACCGCGAAGATGGAATATTTGTTATGTCGTGCTCATCCAGTTACAAACAGTGATCACGTTTTGGAGGTGCGTGCCATGTTTAGTTTCATCATCACTGTTCAGAGTAATAGCAAAAAATATTTCTGCTCTGTAAATGGTTCGCGGGCATAACAATGTCTAGTAATCGTGTTGGTCAGGAAGCAATGACGTTACTTCCGACCCCTCCACAACGCTCCCTCCAATCCACATGGGTACGATTTAGGTCGGCTATTTCCAGGATTGCAAGGTGAATAGACTCGTCCAGCATTCTGTGGCATTCATAAAGAAGACGAAATCCTCAAACAGCAGCTGAAACAACACGCGTGTTTGAAGCCCATTGTGGACGGTCGGTGCGAGAAATACGAATCGAATGCGAGAACTGCTGGTTTCCACACAGTAGGTGCTGTGACGAGTCATGGAAAGTAAAAAATAAAAAAAATAAAAAATAATAAATAAAAAAATAATCAAGAAAAAAAATACGTAAAAAATAATATTATATTCACAGTTTGTAGTCTCTCCCGATCTAAGTCCTATGTACGACTGCCTTGGACTGGAAGGGAAACGCATAGACTCAACAGATTCTGTAAAACGAAAAAGGGTAAAGCTCACGGTGTTGATGAATAACCAAGAAATGCGCCGTGCACTCAACTTCGTCTGGCATCTCTGAAATAAATGAATGCATATCTCCCTTATACAATACCTTTCAGTAGCCTACCGATGTAACAAGTCGGTGCTGCATTTTCCCAGAGAAATCTGAGTACCAATTCACCGTCCGCCTAGGAATGGGAAGGCGTGGTGAGGCTGTGGTGCAGAATCGAACCAAAGGCCACGAGTGTACTGCATGTCGCCGCCAATCACTTCACTACACGGGCCTCCTAACATGTTCTATGTGGATTGAGAAACCACGGTAATGAAACAAATAGTAAAGGCAATCTCTACTAGGTACAAACAGAAAACGAAGGCATAATGAAGATGATTTTGGAGTAAAAGTCACTATCCTTTCACAGAGATGTGCAACATCCGCGCATGAAACTCTTGAAGCATTTTGGATAAATCTTAAAGAAAGAAAGATTGAAGAGCGCTTTGTGATCACACGTGACCTTACGCCATAGCTCAGGATGATTTTATGACCTTAGCAAAGCACACTTCTCATCCATGTAAGGCTATGTGTGGCTAGTCACCACCAAATAATTGGAAGGCTTACACGAATAAGACGGTGAATGTTTGAAAGAAACAGTTTACTATGTGAATGATAAATTATGCACTAGGTTTTGTCTGCTGAGGATACGAAGATGTTTGGCTGAGTAGGTTGCATGTACGCTTGATTTCTCTAGGCTGTGAAGAAGGCGAAATCACTGAGCCCTCTGCTACAGTAAATGAATAATAAATACTGTAATCACAACCTTGTGTCTGCTTATGAAGAAAATAGCGAATTATTGATTAGTGTCAAGGTTGAAAGAACTTCGATCCTGGGATTTGCTACTACTGCGTCTTTCAAAAGGCTAGTCTTAGGAACAGAGTCTTCTTCGTGATCGTTTGCGTCACCAGTCAGTTCACCGCTTCCGTGAGAGTTTTGCACATTAATTCCGTAACACAGCACCTGACAAACTGCATAACGAATGCCACGAAAGTTTATTAAATTGGACCACGGAGTACCGTATCAGCCACTGGGCCCTTCGCCAACAGACTACCGTCATTCGAACAGCACGATGAATAATTCCAAGAAAAAAAAACTGTTGTGCTACTTGAATAAATTAGTTTATGTTGCCAAGAGTTTTTTGGTTCTTACCACTTCCATTTTGTTCTGTAAAGCCCTGTTTGAGCAAAAGTATGATACGCTTTAAAACTAACGCTCTAAATTTGACCTTTGCCTTCCCACCAACTTTACAGATCCATTCGCCATCTCCCTATTTGTCTATCCAAAACCCATCCATCTCAACTGGTTTCTTTCAGTACATCTTTACATGAGCATTAATCTGACTAATTGATATGCATAAGGTGGTGTATCAGATGTCGACAGGTTGAACACGATCTGTACTCGACTGTGGAAACTAATCGTGATTTAAAATATTACAGAATCATCTTTGGAAAACTGAACGCAAACACAAGAAAAGTATGGAATGTGGATCGAAAGAAGAATGTATGGAGTGTTGTAGGATTCCTATCCATAGTTTCGTGGCCATGAAAACTAACTTGTCAGGAATACCAAAAATTACCGCCGAAAGTTTGGTCCGAATTTTTTTTGACGAAAATCCGTCGATTATTACCAATTATACGGATTTCTTATATTTTTTACTCTACATAGTCCGTCATCACATCTAGTGTGCAGATCCTAGCATTTCTCGCTCATTCAGTTTATTTTCCTTGAATTCATCTTCCACAAAGGTTTTCGAAGACTTCACGTGCGTGTTGTTCCCGCTCCTTATTGAGGATTTCGTCTTCTTCATGAGTGTCGCAAAATGCTGGTCGAGTCTAGTGTACCTGCAATCTAGGAGATGGTCGAGCTAAGGAATTTCTAAGTGGATCTAGCACTTCTAGCATCGTATTTAGATTCAAAATTTCTTGACAATGTCCGATGGCACCTCGCACATCATCTGCACATTCTCGGATTAATGTGCCGCATTCTTCAATGAAATGAGAAGTCCACTGTGCTGAAGCAACCCCGAGTCGAACGTAACACAGGTATATGTCCATCTTGAGAACATTCTGTCACGTTTTCTGCACATACTCATCATAGAACCTCCTCTAGTCCACCAAACTGGTGTCAGCGATCAGTTGGAAGAAAAGCCACGTGTGTCTAAACTATAAGTTAAAAACGATGTTTTTAAACCATCACCTGTATCACCTGTCACCTGTAGTCCCGTTGATCGTCGAGTGACTCGAGCGGGCGCCAGTAAATCCTCCACTTTTCCCTATCGCGTGCAAGAGTAGCCCAGTGGGTTTTCCTCGCTTCTTGATCCAGGCAGCTTCCATTGGCCCTGAAATTTTAGCAGCCTCTCCGTACTCGTCCTACCCAACGCAGCGAAATTGGGGGCTCTTTCGGGGTCAGGGGAATGAGGCTCGTTTTACTCTGTTTAGCCTTTTGATACTCACGTATAGCTTGTTGCCAGGCTCTCCCAGAGTGGACGTGGAGCTTATTTGTTGGAGGCGACTCCTAACCGCCTCCCATATACTTCCCTGTCACTTGATTGCAGGCTTTTGGCCGAATTGACTCGTAGAATACAATCTGCATAAGGCGGGAACGCACCCACACACGCATGCGTGAATACGCCTAGCAAATACAGAAAGTATGTGCCAAATCGGCGCAGCTGAAACAGGGAGTCCACCCCCTGGATCCACCTGCGTCTCATGGAAGCAAAGGTCGCTTTTGGTCCTCGATTAACCTCCTATCCGCCACCTGGGGACGCGCCACGTAGCCTCGCGACTAATCGGCTCGAGATCCCTCATATGAGGGAGATCCGTGGGTTTTTAAACCATAAAGAAGCAAAAGTATACATACCACATGAAAGTCTTCATCGCATATGATCACTCGACTTCCTTATAAACGCTTGTGTTCACCAACCCCACCAGTTGTTGCTTTCATTATCTGCGGTGATGAAGAGTTAAGCGATCAGTCGCGCACTTTATAATAGTGTCCGTTAATGTCTTTTTTGTATACATCTACACTTCAACATTAATATAAAGAAACGATAAATCTGTAGGCTTTAATAATGCTGATATATTTGCAAGACTCCGGACCGCAGGTGTCTACGGTGGGGAACGAGCGCGCTATTGTTTTTTCCAGGTAGTAACGCGTTCACTACCACACCATGCAGGTCCTTCGTTTCGTCTTTCTCTCAGCTAGTTCTATCGATCACTTGCTATCAGCAATCACCCGTCGGCGGGATCTGGGGAGCCCTAATCGATAACGAACCCACTTAAACTGAGGCTGCAGTTATAATCACAATTTTAACTTATTATGTACCGTCTACCCTTTTTTATTACAGTCTCAGCTTAACTGTATTCGTTGCCGATTTGCGCTCCCCAGATCAATTCCGCTGACGGGTGATTGTTGTTGGCAAAAGATCGATAGAACTAGCTGAGAGACAGGCGAAACGAAGAACCCGCATGGTGTGATGGTGAACGCAATAAATTCGTATAGTGATTCGGTCTGTACAACCACTAGAGTGAATAACCACCAGGGCAGCTGAATGCTTGCCGATCACATTGGTGTGAAAACTTTTTCTGCAGCACTTTAACAAAATCGTGGGGTTCTTTTAGGACCAACTTAAAACGAAATAATCACAGTCTTAACCTTTTAACTTACTGCCTGCTCTTTTTAATGGTAGGGTATGTTAGCACCCAGAAAGGGTAATGGCGCGCTCGTTCCCCACCGTAGACACCTGCGGTCCGGAGTTTTGCAAATATATCAGCATTATTAAAGCTATATTTCGCAATATATTTCCTGCCGTTAAAAAAAGAGTAGGCAGTAAATAATATGTTAGAGCTGTCGTCGGCGTTGATCAATCCCCGACGGATGCGCCATGCATTCGACTTCACTGAGCATCATTAGAGATGATTAAATGCATATCTGGTCTTTACAACGACTCGCTGTGGGTTATTGATGTATTGAGTTGGTGCTGCTATCTCC
>MQTX01000190.1:43425-103969 GCA_009735665.1 Angiostrongylus cantonensis | reverse complement strand
ATTGCCTTTCTGGACGCTGTTATTGTTCCGTCTGTGCGTCGGAGTTCAATCATCTTGGTCTTGTAATTGGCGACGCTTCGGTGAGCTTTGCAAATGCTTTTCCTAGCCTCTACAGTTTCGGCCATTACTGCTGCTCTTCTCTCATTAAGATCTTCTTTCATCGCCTGTCTTCATTGTTTCGCAAGTTCGAACGTTAGTCCGCGGTTGCCTGCAGCTCGTGCGATTCCACGCTGGCGTATTCGCTCGAGAATTTCTGGAGACAGAAATCTCTCGGTGATTTTCGTAATTTCAGCTTTCATAGCGCTAATGTGAAGATATTGAATGAGCCAATCGTATTCCTCGTCAGTGTTTTCGACGACAGCATCTTCCCAACAGCCGAATAATGAATTGAATAAGTCCCAGTTTCTGGTGGTTCTGGGACTTCGGTTTTTGAATTTAGCGGCTTTTTCTCCTTTCCGTGAGAAATAAAATCTTGCACGAAGGAGACGGTGGTCTGATCCCGTATAGAATTTTGGCACAGCAGCGCAATCGGTTAGGAAAAACCTTCTATTAACTATGATGTGGTCTATTTCGTTATGGCACCCTCCATTGGGAGGCTCCCACGTCCTGCGTTGACAGTGAGGCTTCTGGAACTGCGAGTTACCATGGATGGTCTTGATCACCATGATTAACTCAGAGAGCTGCTCACCCTGTTCGTTCCATTCTAATCCGTGAGTCCCAATGTGACGTTCGTCAGACATTTTTCTTGGTCCAATCTTGGCATTGAAATCTCCAATGATGACCATGAAGAATGTATGGTCTTCTCTGTAGAACTTCTCCAAATCCATGTAGAACGCTTCGACTTCTTTTTCGTCATAGTCTTATGTCGGCTAGTAAACGACGAAGATTGACAAAGCCGGTATTGATCCACACCTTTTTAATCGTAAACGTCCAATTCGGGTTGTACGGTGTTCGAATGAATCAATGTTCATGGAAAAACTCGTGTTGACGAGAACGCCGACACCGCGTACGCCTGTACTGTTACATGTTCCGAGCACTTCTTCTTCAGTGTCATAAACGTCGTTGAATGAGTGGTGTCGTCTCGTAATCGGCGAGGCCAATGACGTCATACCTTATCCTTCTTGTTTGCATGAGCAAATCTTCTATTGAGAACACGGATGCAGGTGTACGTGCAACGTAGGTATAGATCATCACCATAATTCTTCGTGATCCAGGCAGCTTCCATTGGCACTGAGGTTTTACCAGACTCTCCGTCCTCGTCCTACCCAAAGCTGCGAAATTGGAGGCTCTTTCGGAGTCAGGGGAATGAGGCCTGTTTTTTTTACTGTGTTTAGCATATTTGGTACCCACGTATAGCTTGCTGGGCTCTGAACGTGGGGGCTGGTTAAACTCACGGGTAGCTTGCCAGGCTCTCGCAGAGTGGACATGGGGCTTATCTGTTGGAGGCGACTCCTAACCGCCTCCCATATACTTCTCTGTCGCTTGATTTCAGGCCTTTGGACGAATTGACTAGTAGAATACAATCGGCATAAAGCGAGAACGCATTCACACACGCATGCATGAATACACCTAGCAAATACTGAAATTATGTGCGAAATCGGCGCAGCAGGAACAGGGAGTCCAACCTCTGGATCCACCTACGTCTGTGTGAAGCAGAGATCGCTTTTGGTCCGCGATTATCCCCTTAACCGATTAACCACCTGGAGATGCGCCATGTAGCTTCGCAACTAACCACCTCGAGATCCCTCATATGAGGGAGATCCGTGGACATGTTATGTACTGTATGAAACTGAGTGCCCAAGTACATTTGCGCACCTCTTCGTCTTCTAATCGGCTTATCGCTTGTATATGTTCTTTCAGTCTTTCCACGATAGTGAAGTTCTTAAATTCGTTAGTGAGAAACCTCGTAGATTTCTCTTTGAGTATTGATAATTTCGAATGTAAGGGTTAGCGAATTTACAGACTATTATTAAGAGTCATAGAGGGGAGACAGGATAGCACTACATTGGCATATGCATCCATTTATGTGCTGTTACTATAAATCAGATGGATTCGGTTTTACTTAAGAGGGTCGACTCAGAGGTTAACTTTCATTGGAATGGAGTTTTGTTTGAAACAAAGAGTAGCTGCATTCGTGAACGGACGAGCTTTGGGGACACAAGATCGTCGACGTTGCTGAATCTCGCTGAACTGTATCCACAGATTACTGTTCAATTTAAATGACTATGCTGTGAGCCGGTCAGTCACTCAGTGTTTAGCCAACCATGAACTCACTGCTCTATGCTCCGCAAACGAGTCTGGTAAAAAAGTAACCGGTCAGACAGATGTCGCGAGCCTTTTTACCCAAAGGCTTGGGTACAGACTATTATTAAGAGTCATAGAGGGGAGACAGGATAGCACTACATTGGCATATGCATCCATTTATGTGCTGTTACTATAAATCAGATGGATTCGGTTTTACTTAAGAGGGTCGACTCAGAGGTTAACTTTCATTGGAATGGAGTTTTGTTTGAAACAAAGAGTAGCTGCATTCGTGAACGGACGAGCTTTGGGGACACAAGATCGTCGACGTTGCTGAATCTCGCTGAACTGTATCCACAGATTACTGTTCAATTTAAATGACTATGCTGTGAGCCGGTCAGTCACTCAGTGTTTAGCCAACCATGAACTCACTGCTCTATGCTCCGCAAACGAGTCTGGTAAAAAAATAACCGGTCAGACAGATGTCGCGAGCCTTTTTACCCAAAGGAACATTAAAGCTGATAATTAAAGCATTTGGTTAATCGGAGAACAGCAGTGATTGTCAGACTGCAATAGACCGAAAAGAGAACTGGCTTCCATTTCTTAGCGTTCAAGTGAACTTATCAAGTAGCGGTTACATGACAAATTGGTATCGAAAACCAAGTAACAAAAACATCCTCGTTCATTTCCTTCCTTCCCATCCTTCACACACAAAAGGGCGATTGTGAAAAACATGTTTCGAACAGCCATCTCCGTGTGTACGAAGAAAGAATTGAAGGTGGAATCACGCGACTTGGGTCGGCAATTAGCCCTCTGCAATGGCTACAGAATGGTAACCCGACGAGATATGTTTAAAAGAAGAGCGACGCCCCAAGACCAAGCACTTGGCCAAAAGAAAATCCCAATTATGCCGCCCTTTATTGGCGATGAAGTAAGTATAGCTAAAAAACGGTGTCCTCGGAGAACAGCAGTGATTGTCAGACTGCAATAGACCGAAAAGAGAACTGGCTTCCATTTCTTAGCGTTCAAGTGAACTTATCAAGTAGCGGTTACATGACAAATTGGTATCGAAAACCAAGTAACAAAAACATCCTCGTTCATTTCCTTCCTTCCCATCCTTCACACACAAAAGGGCGATTGTGAAAAACATGTTTCGAACAGCCATCTCCGTGTGTACGAAGAAAGAATTGAAGGTGGAATCACGCGACTTGGGTCGGCAATTAGCCCTCTGCAATGGCTACAGAATGGTAACCCGACGAGATATGTTTAAAAGAAGAGCGACGCCCCAAGACCAAGCACTTGGCCAAAAGAAAATCCCAATTATGCCGCCCTTTATTGGCGATGAAGTAAGTATAGCTAAAAAACGGTGTCCTAGAAGGGCAGGTCTAGAGGAATCGATAGCGATAGTAGAAATCCCACTCGACACTCTCCGTCGTTAGTTGGTAACCGCCTGTATGACTATCTGTGTGAAACAGAAAATTGTGTAATTTGCCCTTTTGGCAAGGACGGTGGTTGCATGAGTTAAGATACGATATACCCGATCTCTTGTAATGATTGCAGAGACGAGTATATTGGGGAAACGGGCAGACCTTTATGTATCCGCATAAAAGAACACCTAGATGGCAAACGAAAAGCAAGACAAGGCACGCCACTAGGGACGCATAAGATACAAAAGCATAGCGGAGACGATTTTGACATAAAATTCGTTATCCTCGCATAGGGTGCCAAAACACCAGCGCAGAAGCTTCTTGAGGCTTTTTGGATAAGTGCCAAAACCCTAAAATGAACAACATGGAGGAATACCCCGAGCTCACACGTGATCTCGCCTCGTACCTTCGTATCTATCGTTGATGTGGAGAGGTGCAATCGTCAACTATATGCGACGTTGATCAGCGGTTCTTCCTCGGTGGAACGCACGTAGAAAAACGGTGTGCTTTTCAAGAAGCTGTTGGCTGTGCGACTACCATTTAGATTCCCATCATTCTGTTAGCGCTGTTGAAGCGTTTGACCTAGTAAGTTGCGCACTAGTGCACTCTTCCAGGCTCTGAAGAAGGCGATTCTGCCGAGACGTCAGCTACGGTTGTGTTGTTTGTGTGTTGCTATGTCGAAGTAAACATATACTGTTTAACAACCTCGCGATTACTGAGAAAGAAAACAACGCATTTATAATCTTGGGATCAGCAATACTTAGTGTTTGGTATCCCATTAACGCTTAGAAGTGAAAACCAGGATGATCAGTGAAGTAATATTTCGTCTGAGAAACGGTGACCGCAATAGTTTAACTGTTTTTGTATTACATGCAGGCTGGTCGTGACATTTCGTTAGACGCTACTGTCGTGAGAAGCTAGATATATTCAGGATAAAAGTGTACATATCTTTTATTTGCTTATTTCTCCAAACATTTTGTTTGTCAATATTTTGTATGATTATTGAGCCAACTAAAAGTTGAGACTTGACTTCATTTTTTTTTTGAAATACTTATGTGTGAGCTCTCCTGTCTACTTTATAGTGTCTTTAATGTAGAATGGCAAGACCTATTCGACCTATTAATACTACCAATACTGAGATCAGTGGCGTACTCGTTGCACCGATCGCTCGTTGCTCAAGATTCCTGGTTCTACGTTCTATGAAATAACAGAATCAGCCGCTCATAGGATGCCCGAGGGATGTTGAATAACCCTTGAAAAAGTGGTCGGGTGAAAGTCGGCCGTCTAGCTGTGTTCTCCATGCCAAAATAATTCTGCTAATTCAGTTGCCGCTTCAGGATTTCATCTTCCTTATTAATGTCGTAGAATGCTTGTCGACTCATTTCTGCATATAATGTTGGAGATAGCCATCCTATGGCGTTCCCACATAGATTGGAGGAGAGCATTGGGCTGGAATGAAGCTATAGCCTTTCCTTGCTGATCAAAGACATCATTAACCACTGCGCTATCCCAGCCCCTTTTAAGATGTATTGAGCGTTATCTTGTAAAAATCCTTACATGGTAAAGGCGTGTAACAAGTAAAAGTAAATGTACATAAAAAGGATACCATGTACATAAAAGTTCAAATGGTCAGTGACAGATACATCTATTGTATAATTGTGTGCACGAACTTGCTTGGGAATTGGTACTTGGATGGCTTACGGCTAGGTGCCTTCAAAGACGATTGATATGATTTCCTTACTTTTAAAATCATCATAATTTTCAGTGTCATTACTTCCTTAGTGTGACGTATGAAACTGAACGTAATTTTTAAACACCGCAAGTTCTTAGAAGTTCGATTTCGTTAGTTCCACCGAGAACCATTTCAATCAATACGATTTATTCAACGGGTTCTTAGAAGCTCGATTTCGTTAGTTCCACCGAGAACCATTTCGATCAATACGATTTGTTCAACGGGTTGTGTGAAGGTTTAAACATTTCATCTACATAAATGCTTAAGTCTCTTGATCCGATCGTCATGTTAAATTCCTTTTGACTAGTGACCGATGCTTCTTCACAAAAATCATCCATAAACGTAATGAAGTGGTAGGCTCGATGAGCAAGACAGATGATGCGCTTTCGAATGCATCTAGTCACCTTGACTGCTACTTTTGAAGTACTAGCACTGACGTCGTGGTGCAGCAGAAGTGTTCCCTTTCAAATAGTCAGTGACAGATATTTTTCTCTCGCTTTTCAGTGGCTTCTTTTCTTTTGATGATAAGCAAAATTTTCTTCTTCAGTAGACACAAGGTTGTTAATAAAACTGCCACCAGCGTTTCGTAGATTTCACCTACTTCAGTGCTCCGAAAGGTGAAAATGACAGGCAATCTAGTTAGGCGAACAGCTTCGTAACCTCAGCAAAAAATTCAGTGCCTGAATTTTAGTCGGATGAAAGGAGCTTCTTTTAAGCAGTCACGGTTTCAGCCGCAGACAGTCATGCATAGGTGAGCAATGTTCCTGGAATATTTCAAAAAATCAGCCTTAGGTACAAGGCGAGGTTATGCGTGATCACAAGGCACTCCTCACTTGCATTGGATGTTTGAATTTATTCAAAACACCTTCAGAGGTTTTTAGTAGTCCACGGAAAAATAAGATGAGAAATGAATAGTTTTTTCAACAGGCATCAATAATCCGAGTTACAATTTTGATGTGATTCATGCAGCAGTGGGTAGGAGAAGAAGGGTGCGGGAAGCGTATTCATCAGAAATGCAATGCAATACACTCATAGTCGCCTGTACTATCTCCCGTTGGGTCAACCAAGGTATTCCCTGTTTTCGATCCACAAGAGCCAGCGACGATTATCTGTAGTGAAGACTTCGGAAAGCAAAACGCAGATCTAGCAGAGTCATCTTAGGATTCTAGCAAGAAGTAATTTCTCTGGCATTCAAGCACATTCTTAAGGATTGGAAAATTTTCAAAATGTAGTCGAACATTGACAAAAATCCAAGGACTTTCTTGGATTAAGGACGTAGTAAGGCAATGAACGCAATGAAGAAAGGTTTCAGAAGATGAGGGAACAGGAAAGAGGATCAAATAAATATGTGATGCCGGATTATACTAACAAAACAAGTAGTTATGCATGAAGATCGATCAAGCTTGTGATTAGGGTTAAATAAGCGTTATTGGGATAGATGTGAAGAATAGAACAAAATTCAGAGTATTGGTGGTAGTTGCTCCCTTGGTACTACATCACCTAACCTTTGACATTCCACCCAATACCCTACTCCAACAGTTAGTACGCAACCGTCTCTATGATCGTTTGTGCAGCTCAGAAAACTGTACAATCTGTCCCAGCGGGAGAGACGGGGATTGCATGAGTTCAGGTATAATATACTTGATCTCATGTAACGCATGCGGTGAGGAATATATTAGGGAAACGGGTAGACCACCTTGTGTCCGCATAAGAGAACATCTAGATGGTAAAGTTAAAATATGTCAAAACACCCCTCTAGGTACGCATAGGACACAAAAGCACAACGGCGATGATTTTCAAGTGATCGTGCGGTTCGTAGCGCAGGAATCGAAAACATCAATGCGCAACTCTTGAGGCCTTTTGGATAAATTTCAAAAATCCAAAGATGAACCGGAAAGACGAATGCCTCACTATCACACTTGACCTGGCGTCCTATTTCAAAATGACATTTTGACCCCAGGGGTGTGTCTTGCTCGCGACCCCATATGAACAGCACATGGGCCAGTCCCACTCGTAACACCACGGTGAATAGCCTTTCTGTTCAATATGGTGTAGACCTACATTTGACCCTAACATCTGAGCCCACCATCTACTTAAATGTTTGATCTTTATTAAACTTTAACTTTTTTCCACCGTTATTCTAATATAAAATATGTCCAGGCTCTGAGGAAGGCGAAATCGCCGATACGTCAGCCAGCGACCAACAACACCAACAGCAACAATAACGACAACGAAGACATTTACCAACCTCGCACCAGCTAAAGAAGATCAGTTTATAAGATCATAAATAAATATAACACCACCATTCATGAAGAAGAACCTGTGCATTGACTTAGTATTCTTATTACATGTACCACATACTTTCCCTTTAGATCCTCGGTGACCTTCATTAAAAACGAGCGCCGCTAAGCTTTGGTAATTTGACCATTAGCTCCGTAGTCATCCTGCTGTGATCTGGGCATTACGTGGTACTTAATCGCTAATATTGCTTTCTCAGAAGTTGTCGTTAAGACGTGTGACGTTTCCGATCAACCTAATTTTCGACATCTTGATGCACACGGAAGTGCATTTGATCTCTGATCGTCGCCATCGAACGAAGCTCTGGATTTTCTCTCTTATATTCCTTACACTGGGCTACCCTGGAATTTCCTTTTATTAGCGTATGCGATCCATTATCACCCTATATACGTAGCAACCGGATTTCGATGATGTAGGTTAGGAAGAAAAAAGTCATTTGAGTTGAAAAAGTGAAACGATATAAGTCGTTCTTCATCATCGTGGAAACATTCTCGATGCTATTGACATCTTCTTATACCACTTGAGTCCCTCCGTTTGGTTCAGGAGCCAAGCTGTTCATTATTTTGATTTCTTGACCACATAAAAGACACACGTAAATGGAGTTTCCGCAAATATTCGCTCCATTGAGGGCGAATGGGGGACAAAGCGAATCCATTTTTCATAGGAACACGTCTTCCTGCAAGTAATCTGAAAACCGGTTATTCCATAGCGCTCTCGAAATCACAGCGCACTAATTTCGCCTTATTAAATTTTGAAGTCAAAACGTCATATGACCAGCGTAGCGGTGATGGTGAAGCCTGCAGCATTCCAGAATTGCCACTATTTTCTTCAGAATGGGTGAAGCTACATTTTAATGGGGTGTGACACCTTCAAACTCCAATATTCTTAGAAACGGCAATGTCTTTAGGGAATCCAACTGCTGAACTTTTCGCCTTCGACTAATTGGCAGACTTCATTTTTCGGCAGATATCCAAAAATTAAAACGTTACCATTTTTCACAATTGAAGGAGTTTGTTGAAAACTACGGATCCACGTGGTGCAAATAATTCGTATCAAGTGAAACATACGCTTGCCTACCGTTCAAACGGATCATCAGACAACGTACGCTTTCACCAATACTGCAAGTGGCACATTACGAAGGTCAGCTGATGGCACAAACGGGTTCTGTGAGTCGCTCAAAATTCTGCACGCAGTTTAGTTTTACAGCCTCTCTTACTGTTATTAATCTGATAATTGGTATAGGAAGTATGCATGGCCGCACATCATCTACACGGTTGATTGCTGCTGTTCTGTTCTTTCTCAGAAACGAGTGCTTCTGCTCCAGCAGCTATTACTGCTGGCAGTCGGACGATCCGACACCTGACGCGCTGAGTCCATCAACACGGGAATACGTTTTTCCGGGTTCAGCATTGAAACACGGACATGGAGGGTTGTTTCCCCGATAAAAAGACGAAGATGAGCGATTGGCATTCATTAGAGGAACAGCAATGGTCACTTCTGAGGACAACTTAAGCTTACCTGAAAGCCATTTCAGTTTCTCACTAATGTTTTTGTGCTAGCTACCAGTTTTTTAAAATATGCTAAATACCACAGCGTTTCTATGAAACATGGTGGCTGCACTTTTTCTAGCGGGTAGTACAACTTGGCCACAACTTTCTCCATCATCCGTTCAGTATGAGCGCTATGTCAATTTCAGTAAGAATTTTGCGTCTATGAAAAGGCTGAGGGGAAAACTAAGTTTGCGATAGAAGAAAGTACGCAATAGGAATAGTACTTATTTATTTGGATACTTAGACGGCTCGTCCTCACTGGTTGTGAGGGGCCCCAGTGTCCACTTTTCGGAATTTTGCTGGTTAAGCCATTGTGTTTTCCTGGAGTCTCGAGGTCAGCTTGGCCAAAGTCTCCTTTATGTTTTCACCACCACAGGCAGTCGCAGTACTTCTGGATCAGAGGGAGATTTGCTACCATGCGACTTTTATACCAGGACGGTGGTGGATCCTGGTATTGGTTTACACCTAGCTAGTTTTCCTGATGGACACGGCAGCCTCCTTCTCAGGTTGGGAAATTGCCTGAGGACGAACCTCACGCTGTGCATCGCAGTCCGA
This sequence comes from Angiostrongylus cantonensis, assembly GCA_009735665.1. Lineage (NCBI taxonomy): Eukaryota > Metazoa > Nematoda > Chromadorea > Rhabditida > Metastrongylidae > Angiostrongylus > Angiostrongylus cantonensis. The sequence goes on along the minus strand of MQTX01000190.1, from coordinate 94,166 downwards.
CACCGAGGAACACCTCCCAGGCGCGATGAGGAAGTAGGCCGTTGGGAGGACGAATAGTACTATCAAAATGGATGAGAACAGAACAAAATCTTACACTTACAAATGGTAGACTATATGCAAAAACAGTAAACGAGAACCTATTTTTAAAAATGCCCCACGGAATTCTTAAGTATGGAACCGCGATGTACTGCTGGGCTGATCCTTCTCTTATCAGATTCTTCCGTGCTGAGAATGAGCTTGACATTTTTCTTCAAAGAACCAGTGGGGAAATATTTCTTTTCGAGAAAATTGGCAGTCCTACAACGCTGTAGTTATCCAAGGAAAGCTACTTGTCAGAAACAGTAAAATTAATCAGCTTTGGCCAATAAACCGATGCTGTTCTTCCTGTCAAAATCTCAACGAAGAGCACTACGCGGGTCGTCGGCGACTTGGGAAAGACTTCACCGCTGGCTGTTCGTGTAATTCGATTATTAGCGAAAGTACATGTCATTTGGTCGGTATGTGAAGATTTCACATCATATTTAGCACTAAAAAAATTTGTTTAGGGCATTTATATCTTGAGCAAAGGCCGAAAAATAATGAATCAGTCAATGAGTACTTAACCAACTTTAGATCAGTGAAACTCGTTCCACTCCGAGGCGCTAGGTACAAGCTCAGCTGCCACTTCGGAAGGAGCTCCTCTCACATAGAGTCTGAAGTAGGGTTTTCGCGATCTGGTCGCAATTTTTTAATGATTCGAAGACTTGATAAGATGAATACGTGAGTGGCTTACAGAACAGACTTCAATTTAACTATTTAAAAGTAAAGTCCTCCAAGGTTGTTATTTGATTTTAAAGCTGCGTAGAATTAAGATTTCCAAAAGACATAGGCCAAGAGGAAGTTATAATCTCGAAGGCTCTGAACGGAATCCCGCTAATAGTAAATGCCAACGGCACATTTAGGGACATCATCATGTGCCAATTTACGAAATACAATTCAATTGTCTTCATTTCCTAAATACGAGTATCGACAAAAAAAGTGAATGACAAATGTTCGATTTTTAGGCGCCATGGAACCGTGGTTTCATCTCCGTAGAAAATGAAATCTCGTTTGCCGATGATATTGACGATGATTTGTAGGTTCGAAAGATTTCTGTTTCAACCAGAAACGTTGCATTTGAACTGAGATGTGTTGGTCTAAAGTTGAAAGCTGAATGGTCCTTCATTTCCAATGTGTGAGCGTGAATTCTCTCAAGTAGGACCTTAGGTGCCAACAGTCTGTTTGATGCAGTCACTCAACGGATTGCTACTACTCGACTACCCTCTCGACAGTTCTCATTACACGTTTTGACTCAATTTGACCAAGTGTTAGCCTGAAAAAGCATTCAATTTATTCAGTTGTATTTTCACCTGTGATATAAATCTATAAACTTAAACTTGTTGTAACCGGTATTTATGTCACAAACGATAAACGTTAAACAATGGAGCATGAAAGGTAGAGAATTCATTAATCGTAGAAAAAAAAGATCACGTTTTACACAATACAGACACGCATATATTGTGTGTAATTGGGCATTTTGTATATATTCCAATTATTTGTACTTGTGTTAAGTGCAATGTGTCTGTGTGCACGTGTGTTCCTGCACACATGTGTGTGTGTGTGTGTGTGTGTGTGTGTGTGTGTGTGTGTGTGTGTGTGTGTGTGTGGTGTGTGTGTGTCTGTGTGTGTTTGTGTGTGTCTGTGTGTGTGTCTGTGTGTGTGTCTGCATGTGTCTGTATGTGTGTATATAGACATATGTGTGCATATGCATATGTATGTGTCTGTGTGAATTGTGTTTGCGTAATTGTGTGTTTGGTTGAGTATATGCTACGTATAGTATAATGCAGTATATTCAGATGTATGGGGATGTGTATATGAATGTGTGGGCGGATTAGTAGGAACGGTTTGAGCAGAATCATGATAAGTGAATGCACATCAGCTGGAAGTAACAATCTCAAGTTGTGAAACGACCAAATACCATAGCGGAGAAGATAAACTAGGAACTAAAGAGTGGAAAGTGAAAAGAGAATGAGATTTAGAAAAAAGGAAGGTAATGTGTGATAGATACCGTTGAGAATATCGGAAGGCATACAACATGAACAAAAGGTTGACGAGATTGAACTTGCGGCTGATTTCCGTGATTTGCGATAAGAGAACTCTCGTAACGTGACAATGCCAAAGTGATGAGTTGAGGATGAATAGATAGCTCGATTAAGTGTTAGAAAATAAGTATTCGTACTCTAGAAATACTCTACGAATCGAATTTTGTGAAAAGATCTCTTTCAAGTCAGACTGAGGACGGTCCCAATTCGGGTTGTTGGTTGCCGTCCTGATCCTTCATGCACAATTTCAGCGAAGTGGTATCGGCCTGAGAGGTCTGAAGAAGAATTTTCCGAAATCAACAGTACAGAAAAATCTTACAAGAACTCGAAATACATCTCACCCATATGATTTCAACTGCTTCGTTTTCGGCATTTTTTTTCGTCCTACTGTTCATAGTAGACTTTCCTCCCTTAGCAATTCTTTATTTACTATTTGTTTTTCTTTTCATACATTCTCTTCACTTGCTCACATTCTTTATTCTATGTCGCCAACGTCTTCTTACCTTTCTCACTTTTACTAACATCTAGCACATCAATTTCCTTTTATTTCTCGTTTTTTCAAGCGGTTCTCCATTTTTTTTTTCACGTTTACTCTTTTGAACACTTAACCTTTTGGAAAACCTAGGCACCATTTAACCTCAAGCAGATGAGGAGATTTCTACAGTTGAGGATGAAAAGTGTTCACAGCTTTCATTGTCATGAGTGGAACATAGTAGTTCAACCAGGTTTAGCTCATAAAAATGCATGAAAAGTGAGCGTAGAAAGGGTGCATGTGGTGAAGTGGTTAGAGGAGCGCTGCTGTACACCAATCCTTGAGCCCAGCAAGAATTCCATCCCTTCAGTGTTGGAAAATTGCTACGAAATTTTTTTGGGAGAAGAACAGCAGTGACTTGACATACTGGTAAAAACCGAGAGTCATTGTATAGGTCAGATATGCATTTAACCACTTCAAACGATGCTATCTAATATCGGATTCATGGCTCACCACGGCAGTAATTGATCAACGCCAAAAGCCTTATCTTCTAACCTTTTGACTTAATGTAGAAATAGCTCGTCAAGCTCAGCGATGTGTGGTGCCATTCTGGTTTGAAGTAAAGAGTTGAACAGAGGTCAAACGTAGCCATGCATTTGCCCTAAGGCGCAGATTGGTTTGAAAGGAATACTCTCCGTTTCTACTCTGCCGGCTTGCCGCCAACTTCTACTCGGATGCAAATGTGCATTAATACTCTTGGATATACGTGACTTCTAAGCGAAACGTGGATTTGATAAAAAAAAAATAAAATAAAATAAAGGTACGGGAAAGTGCAGGATGGTCGAAAAGTGTAGACACTTCAACTGCGCAAGTCCAAGTTTCCTTTATTTGCCCTAAATAATTTTGCTTCATTGCTTGACTTTTACAACTTGAGACTTTTTCTTAGAAACTGTAAAAGCTTGTTCTCACCGAAAGTCATCACTCGCCTAGAGAAACAACGACAACCTACTAGAATTAAAGAAACCACAGAACTGCATTGGGAACTGTCCAGAACATTCACGAACTATCACCTGTATCACCTGTAGTCCCGTTGACCGCCGAGTGACTCGAGCGGGCGCCAGCAAATCCTCCATTTTTTTCCCTTCGCGCGCAAGAGTAGCCCAGTGGGTTCTGCTCGCTTTAGGGACTCGTCGAGCATCATATCCTCCTTCTAGGCTTTTCGTTAAAAACTCTGACCATCGGGTCCGTGGTCTTCCTGCAATACGTTTGGTATCCCGAGAAATCCAATTGCTTCGGCGAGCTTTGCGAATGCTTTTCCCAGCCTCCGCAGCTCCGACCATTACTGCTGCTCTTCTCTCTTTAAGATCGTCTTTTATCGCCTGTCTCCAATATTTCGCAAGTTCGGACGTTAGTTCGCGGTTGCCCGCAGCTCGTACGATTCCACGCTGGCGTATTAGCTCGAGAGTTTCTGGACACAGACGTCTCTTGGTGACCTTCGAACTCTCAGGGTTCATAGCGCTAACGTGAAGATGTTCAATGATCCGATCGTATTCCTCATCGATGTTGTTGACAACGGCATCTTTCTTACAGCCGACTAATAAGTTGAATAGGTCCCAGTTTGTGGTTGTTCTGCGAACCGGTGTTGATCCACATCTTTTTAATCGTAAACGTGCGATTCGGGTGGTAAGCTGTTCGAATGAGTGGATGTTTGCAGAAACAGGGATTCCATCCTCTGGATCCACCTGCCTCTCAGGGAAGCAAAGGTCGCTTTTGGTCCGCGATTAACCCCCTATCCGCCACCTGGGGACGCGCCACGTAGCCTCGCAACTAACCACCTCGAGATCCCTCATATGAGGAAGATCCGTGGGAGACGGGAAAGTGCAGGATGGTCGAAAAGTGTGGACACTTCAACTACGCGAGTCCAAGTTTCCTTTATTTGCCCTAAATAATTTTGCTTCATTGCTTGACTTTTACAACTTGAGACTTTTTCTTAGAAACTGTAAAAGCTTGTTCTCACCGATAGTCACCACTCGCCTAGAGGAACAACGACAACCTACTAGAATTAAAGAAACCACAGAACTGCATTTGGAACTGTCCAGAACATTCACGAACCATAGAAGACGAAAAAACGTTGGGGGAAAGGAAAAACGGGTAAAGTGAACAATAGGCGGATTCGTTGAATTACGAATAAGGAAGTCAGAAGAAACATAGCGTTAGACTCAGCTGTTTTGTTAAAAGTCGTGGAATCGCTCACAGTATGTGGAAGTTGGTTTAGAGCCGTGATCTTTAAATAAGATTGATATCTACTCGTATAAAGCATAACAAGCTATTCATGATCATAAATCGTCAAATGGCTTGGCATTGATCAAACCCTGAAGGTTATGCCATGCAGCCGACTTCGTTGAGCGTAGTCGAGCTGAATGAATGGAGTTCAAGCCTATGCAGTAACATGCGGTAGCCTGCCGATGTATCAAGTCAGTGCTGCTATTCTCCCAGACAAGTCTGATATCAATTTACTGACCATGGAGTGATGAAAGGCTTGGTGCGCCCAAGGTGCGGAATTGAAGCAGGGATCGATTCAGTGTATATTTCAGCGCACTTCTATCTACTGCTTTACACAAGTGTAGACTGTCTATGAGTACACTTAACCTCTCTAGCAAAACTCCGTTAACAGCTCTGGTAGGTTTTTTTTGTGCAAAACACTGAAAATAGTGGATGTCGTAAACGAAAAATGTGAAGCTTTTTTTGTTTCTCAAACGAGTGTAACACCTTAAACAGCCTTTGCCACACGATTATGACGAATGGATGCTTTTCACTCGTGCCCCTTTCGAACCACTCGTTGGTAAAACGGGACGTAACACAGCTAATAAAAAGGGTTATTCGTGTCATGTACACAATTCCACGTGTCAGAAATTGTATGAACGAAGCTAGAAAAAAGAAAGGGAAATGGATTGATTAATTACACCATCAAATGACAAACAGACCTTTGTCGATGACAGAGTGCTCATCGCCATCACCTGCCCGAAAAGGAACATGTTCGGCTTCTCGGCAAGCGCCCTGGTGGCAATCACACGTGCCTCGGCCTGGACAGCATATCACCATAAAGCTTTGCTGATTTGTGTAACACGTCTAGCAAACAGATGCAGAGACAGATGCAGGACAGAACGAGCTGCCGCCTGTCCCCATGGCTTACCTTTCGGATTTTTTCCTCCTGTTGTTTACGAGAACTCGTACCGCAGCTCTGCTTGATCAAGTCTCGAAACAGCTGAAATTCGAAAACAAAAATCACGCTTAATCGGTCTTAACTATAAAAAAAACAAACTCTAAGGATAGATATGCTTCAAAACCTATAGGATGGAAAGAAGCGACCTTAAAATATATTGCGAAGCCTAAATTTTACCATAATCTCTCTAGCCAAAATCCCAGAAGCAGAAGGGAATAATTGAAGTTATGAGAAAGGGCTGCTACGAAATTGGAATTGCTGGAAAATAATAGCAAATTAGTAGGACTATTTTTGGAAAACGAGGATCTCGCTTTTATCAATTTACATCCTACAAAACACTATAGGAGAAGAAGACATCACGATGAGCATATTAAGCATGTACATATGCTTATTCGCATGAGCAGTCTTCATGATGAGCGATGTAGGCAACGAAATGCTTTCCGTATAAAATGGCTTCCTCCCTGGAGACCGTAGAAAGCTCTGCCACGGTGTAATAGCAAGCAATCGCCAACCATGTTTGAGCAAAGAAAGCTTGCCAGTACGCAACTAATTTTTTAACGAGCTGGCTCGAATTTGTTGCACGGGTTTGCTCACAGCTGGGTTTTTTTGGTGGAATTAGTGGGCTCGTTCTAAGCTTTGAAGGCGCTTCCAGAAGAGGAGGAGGTGAAAAACAAATAAAATACTCAGAAGTTGGAAAATGTGGTCTAATAAGTGATCATTCTACTATAAATGTCGAAGTATCTAAAGGCTCTTTCTAAAGTAATATAAAACAGTGGGGCATGGTAAGAATAAATTACATATGATGAAAAGAATAATGGTGAACAAAGAAAGAGGCAAAATAATAGGTACAAGGAGATGAAATAACATGGTCCATTAGACCTGCTGGCTAAACAATGGGCGAGCTCTTACCTAACATAGAGGAATTTAAACTCGCATAGTGATAAACACACAAGAATTCGCCGAGTCGAGAGGTAGCGCCGATAGCCGAAAATTGTAACTAATAGGGCAGGCTACTCAAAGAAACGAAAGGGATATCTGGAGAAGATCATTATTTAATGCAGAATCATAAGTGATTAGCGGCCGCGATGTTGTTAGCGTTTAATCAGAGACAGGTGGTTGTAGACGTGTTGACGCTGGGAATGGCTTTCGCTAGTGGCCGGAATTGATGCACAGGATCGATGGCGTGTGGTGGCATCCATTTGTTTGTCGCTACACACAACGAAAAGCCATACAAAAAAGCATCGGCAACGCCCTATCTGGGTGTGCATAGCAACGCAGAGTGTTAAGAGGAAACGCCGAAGTGGACGGCGAAGAGGAGCAACTGCTGAACAGCACTACGAACCTCGAACGATAAACAAGATGGAGCGTAGAAGGTGGACCGTAGAAGTGATCGTCGAGAAGAGCCGATGGCTGGATAACACCACAAATCGTGGGTGCCAACGATTTCCAGAAGGCCGAAAGGACCGTTGCAGCACTTCTAGCTCTTCGTTGTTCGTAATGACGATATGCACGCTGGCTTTGAGAAACTGCTTTAGTAATGACTCTGTTCAATGCTTTTGCTTCCCTAAATAGCTTCTAATTCGAATAAGGATTTGTCGTAGCACAGCATCATTACTTTTCAAAGAAAGCACACACTTCCTAAACAAGCTCTAAAACCTACTGTTCTACTTAATTATGTGTATCTTTTCCATAAGGAGCGCGTGTGGCGCAGTGGTCGGAGCCGCCTTGCAACATACACGTGGAATCGACCCTCGCGTCTTTAGCTCAGCAAGCCTTCCATCCCTCCGGGGTCAGCAAATTGGTGCCAGCCTTGTCTAAGAGGATAACAGCACTGACGCGATACGTCGGTAGGCCACCGTGAGTCATTGTAAAGGCCAGATATGCATTCAGTCACCTCCAAAAGATGCTTAATTTAGTCGAATGCATCCACCAGGGATTGTCAACGCCGAGAACTTTATCCTTTCTATCCTTTTGTCTTTTCCGTTAAACGCATAAAACTCTTGTTTATTGGTCGCAAGGTCTAAAAAGAGCTTTGATTCTTGACTTTTATCAAGTCCTTTTACTTATTCTAACTCCACTTTTTTACCCCTAAAACTGATAAATGAAATTACTTAAAATCCTTTAAGCGAAGTGACATATTTGTTGGTCAGTTTCCAAGTGGTGCAGATGCTTTGCGTTAAATTCAATCAGCAGCCATCCAGGACTGAACGACTAAGCCGTCATCTGTTGTCTCTTCCAGTCACTTTTACTTCTCTCGACTTTTCCCCCATTCATCCTCTTCTGTAGAATATTTAGATCACAATCTATTAAACTTCGAAAACATTTTTACTTTCCTTGCTCAGATGCAAGCGACTGAGAAATGAAGTGTCGCTTGGGAGTATTCGTTCATTGGTTTCATCGTTCATTAAGCCAGTTAAGCCCTCAAACCACGTTTGATGAAATGGTATAAAAATTATCCGCCTAAGAATAAACGGTTAATCTACGGCCAATCGCTGTACAGAATAAATCTATGTTCAAAGCTGCTGCAACGTTCTAGTCCATCTTCGTGCTACTGATCATAACCATCAGCATATCGCTTTCCTTTATGCTCTTTTCATTTGCTTTCCACACCCATTTTTTTAAAAATACAACAGAGTACAAGTTTGGTATTTGCTTCGCTCTCAACTCTAAACCTTCATACATCCCATAATGGATTGTCAACTAGACGCCAGCTAAAACACTTTCGAACCATAATTAATATTGAAGCGTCGAATCTAATTTCATAAGCACAGTCACTAAAAAATAGTTCAGGGATAAAACGTCATTTTTTCCTTCATTATTCTGTTCTATTCTAAGACTGCTTTTACCGAACTTCTGCGGGATAAAACACTGATCTCCTTTCATCTGTTTTCGTACCCTTCTCGTTGTGCTGTTTTTACCCTCTCTGAGATTTTTTTTTCTTTTCCATTACTCCTTTCACCAAAAACGGCCATCAAAGTCCGTTCATTTTTCATCTGTTCAGCCACGACAAACTATATTAACTTTGACCAAAGAAAGCACCAATTAGGGAGTGTAGCCTCTCGGTCTACAGCTGACAAAATCCAGATGAGCCGATTTCAATCAAGCTATGAACGGTTGACTATACCGGGCTCTCTATTGCCCCAGTCCTTCCATTTCTGCTCTTTCTCCCCTCTTCTTTTCGTGTTTCTCTACCTTTCTCTACAACACCTTCATGATTTGCGCTTCATCCGGCGCTCTTTGATATCCGTTACAGCCATTTTTGTGGACACAGAATAATCTTCCGATTTTCACTCCACTAATCATTTATAGGCTATGGGCAAACCCAGCCTAATGAAGTGACCATAGTTCAGCGCCAATGAAGTCGAAATGCTGTCATGCACGAATATGAACGGATGAATACGTGCTGAAAAAAGACCCCACCCAAAAAAAAAGTGAGTGAAAGCAGTCAGATTTGCCAAATTTCCGCTTTACTCGACCATGTGAAAAAATTCCGGCTTTGCTAAATAATTAGATCTCTGGTAACCAAACCTAAGATAACAAAAGATCCACATCCGATACTACCAGGTGTGCAACAACTGAACCGATCTAGATGCTACGAGTTTATAATCACTTTTTATTTCATTGGCGCTCGTACCGTTTGGTTTATTTGTTTCCTTTCCTACTTACTTGGATACTTGGACGGCTTGTCCTCACTGATTGTGTGGGTCCCAGCATATCTCCTTTCCTCCGAGCTTTTCTGGATTAGCTATGGTATTTCACTGGAGTCCAGAGGTCAACCTGGCCAAAGTCTGCCTCAGGTCATCACCACCACAGGCAGTCGTCGCCTTTGTGGAACAGAGGGAAATTTGCTACAATGCGACTAGTTTGATACCAGGGCGGGGGCGGATTCTGGTAGTGCTTTAGTCTTCGCTGGGCTTCCTGACGGAAACACCTCAACATGGGATACCCTCCTGAGGGATGAATTTCCTTGCTCTACATCGTAAACCACACAATTAGGCGGTGAACCGTTGTGAGGGTTTGTTTGATTATAAAAAAAATACTCTCTATTTGAAAACGTATAACAACTTTAGTAAATCAATTTAAGTTTCCCCTAGTAGTTTATAGTTTAATAGTTTACCACATGGCTTATGATATTTTTTAGATTTCCCACTAGGATTTTCATCAGAAATTTAGTCGCCCGTTGAGCTCAACGTTGGCATCTGGAAGGCCAGCAACGAGTATACCCGTAGCAGAGACTGTCGCCCCCTGCATGAGACGCCATCGCAAGACGATGAGGAATCCACAAAAGCCGCCGGGTGCTTTGGAACGCAATGGCCCAGGAACTCTTGGATGTGGTAATTTTAGAACACGACCCCGGGAGAAAACACCCTAATTAATCAGCAGAGCACAAAGTAAATAATAATTGTGCTGATAACGCACAATTAGTGCAGATGAATCGCCCAACTACTGATGATTCGAGTTTACTCTATTTGGTGCAAAACAATGGTCATTTTTGAACTTCAACTTTTAATTAATACTTATTCTGAAAACAACTTCAATAGGAGCCGTTAGGATCTGTACGTTTTGGCGAAGAAGATACGAGCCTAATATATTAGTTAAACACTACTAAAGTTTTGCAGGAGATGAATTCACCAAAGGTAATTTTTGCAGCTGTTTAATTGAATGTCCTCTTAGATAGCAGATATCGAAAGGGTTTAAAAATAATTTCTGGTCAGTGGGAGAGCTGAGGAGCATGGTGGGTAAGGTAGGTTAGTCAGTTGGTTAGTTAGCTCTTTAGTTAGTCAGTAGCTGTTGTGTTAGTGGGGAAACGTGTAGCTGTGTCAAAGGATTACATCTTTCCTGTTGGCCACATCTGGATACATAAACTGTAGTTTTCACAGAATTCCATCGTTCTCGTACGAGTGATTCCTTGCTGCAATAATTCACTATGCATCTGATGGATTGCAGTTCATCGCCACTGCTGAGTAACAGCAAAGAATACCTGCAGAAAAAAATAATCTTGGGCTCTCACTGAGCAGACTTGACGTTTATTGACTACTGTCCGAATTACTCGATGAATAGCGCAACTATAGGTGTTAGAATGTGAATCCAAGAAATTGACTGGCCGCTCTCAACGAGTTAAATTCCTGTTTGAGATCAATTGCTCATCATTTGAGATCAGATATCAAAATCCAAAAATGAACCTCAGGGATGAGCGCCTTGTGATCAGGCATGGCCTGGCGCCCAGGATGATTCTATGACCCGACTAGGGGCATTCCTTACCCATGTATTATAACATAATACTCTGTTTGAATGCTCTCCAGTAATCAAATGTAACATATGCAACGAACAAAACGATAAGTATTTTTTTTGGAAAAGGGCACCACTGGATGAGTGTGCCTCATTCGAGGAGACGGACAGCTGAAGAAGACCTGACTCGACACGAAGGCGAAGCCGCCACATCGAGACGAGAGAAAAGCGTGGACCATCGACTCGGATCATCGGCTCTGATGAAGACGAAGACGTCGAAACGTTAACCGATAATAAATATTATTATCAACCTCAGGTAAAAGTCGGTTTCGAAGCATTAAAACGATAAGTGTTTGAAAGAAGCTGTTTATTATGGGAATGCAAATTTATGTGTTACGCCTTATCTGCTAGCGTTATGAAGGTGTTTGACTGAGTAGATTGCTAGTCAATTTGACTTTTCCAGGCTCTGAAGAAGGTGAAACCGTCGAAGCGTCTATCAGTATTGATAAATCTTGTTATTAACAGCTTCGTGTCTGCTCAAAAAGAAAACAAGGACTTACTGAACAACCCCGAAGTTAACGGAAAGTAGGTCCAAGGAATAGCTACGATGTCAGCAGAATCACAGGTGAAACCTGTGATTAACAGCCTCGCTTCTGCTCAAGAACAAAACACTGACCGACACGATATATTGACAGGATTCATAGATAATGGATTATGTGGGCCTAGTATGCATTCAATTACGTCTACGATGCTCGGTGACGTTAAATGCAAGGCGCATCTGTAAGGGATTCGTCAACGTCTTTATCCTTACAATAAAGTCGTTCAGAGCGGTCCATGCATAAGCCGAAATCGCAAACGAGAATGCTGGCAAGATGAAATTAAATCACTAAATTCACTTTCTAACACGTATAGCCCCGCTAATCGATGAGCAACTCGGGCAGTAGTCACTAAACTGCAAATCTGCTCAGTTAGAGTCCAAGACTTTTTTCGTACTCATATTCTCTATTCTCAGCCATTTCTTCCATTAAAACCTTATTTATCTTCCCGCCTACAAGCGCGGATTGCTCAGCAGCGAGCAATGAAGTTCAATGCATACATTCTCATTGGTTCAATCTCACTTCGCAGAAACTAAATTTCACATCCATTCCAGAGCAAAAGGACCGTCTGGAAAGAGCTTTTATTGACCCACGAAGGCCCCGGCACTCAAAGATCCCAAATAACTTCTTAAGACTATTACTCGTTTGCTTTATTAGAACTAGGTTTTACTGTAAAAAGAACCCATAAAAAGGTAGATGGAACATTGACCGTAATTCGAACTCACGCTGATCGACGGCCGGTTCTCTGATGTTAGGCACAAAAAAACAGCAACGTATATTTGAGTGAAACATAAAAGGTACAACAGCCGTAAATGCATGGTATTACCTCATTGAATTACACCATACACATTATTTCATCATTGTCATTTGTTATACTTTTAATCGCATTAAATACAAACATTATTCGGTGTTTTCTAAAGGTCTCAACGATACAGTTTTATTGCACAATTGTTTAGAACGCGAGAAGCGCAATGGTTAGAGACGTCATGCAATACATGTACTATTCCGACTGGGTCGACTACACTCGAGGCCAACATAAATTCCATTCTGCGGAAATTTGCAGGTTATGCAATTGTGGTTCCCTAGGGTCCCGAGGTCAGCCTGGCCAAAGTCTGCCCAGGTCGTTAGGCAGTCGCAGTCCTTGTGGATCAGAGGGAGATTTACCATCAAGCGACTAGTTTGATACCTGGACAGTGGTGAATCCTGGTATCGGTTTACTCTTAGCTGGGCTTTCTGATGGAATAGCCGGACTCCTTCTTAGCTTAGAAGACCCTGAGAGAGGGGGATGAATCCCCCGCCGGCTGTACATTGCAACATCGCACTCCGATACCCAAAACACCTCCTAGCCACGATGAGGCGGTAAACCGTTGGGAGGAGTATTTGAATTAAAAATTGATAATGATGTTTTTGAAAACCAACTTTAATTTGGTCTCTGCATAAGTAGCTCACAGTTTTTTGGATTACTGAGTTTACACGTACTTGTTGCAAAAATTCCATCGTGACTTTGGCGGTATCGCCTTCTTTTTCAGAGCCACAATGATTCCAGTCGACTGCCCACTGTGGAAAAGTTGATACCTGAAATTTTCCAAAAACTCCACCTTTCTCTTGGATGGAGCTCCCTTCCACTGGATCAAATTCGACGCGATCAAGAAAACTCCTGCAGCAAGGATAAACGGCATAACCAGCTGTATACAAGCGACTCGAATCATTCATCATCAAAGAGAAGAACGCAAAGGCATCGAAACGATATCCACAAAAAAGCTTTTGCAGCAACTCGTGAAAGCTCAATAATCCGAGAAAAAAATATATGATATCGTTATTTTACTCTTTATTCACAAAGTGGGTAACGTTTCGGCAGAACTCGCTTTTCTAGAGCCTGGAAAAACATGTTGACTGCAATCTAATCAGCCAAACACCTCCGCTACTAAAAAAAGAAGCAATTGCACTGATAATGAAGTAGTTTTTCTCGATAGCAAAATTACTGCAATTAAGGTCAGCTTTAATTGTAGTAATTTTATGGAGCGCATGTGGCGCAGTGGTTGCAGGCGCCACTGCAACACGCACGTGGAATCGATCCCTGCGCCCATTGCCCACCAAGCCTTCCATCCTTCCGGCGTCGGCAAATTGGTACCAGATTTGTCTGGGAGCATAGCAGCACTGGCTCGATACATCGGCAAGCCACCGCGAGTCATTGTAAAGGCCAGATATGCATTCAATCACCTCCAACGATACTTAGTGAAGTCTAATGCATGGCGCATTCCTCAGGGATTGATCAACGCCGAGAGCTTTATCATTTATCCTTTTAAGGTCAGCCATTAATGCCACTAGTTAAAAAAAGGTGGGACAACACTAACAAAGAAAATCTTACGTAAAATTCTTCCAAGTTAAACATCAATTCTGCCAAGAAAAGCAATGATGTCTAGCATTCCGAGCAAAAAATTAGTGGATCAATCCAAAATTCAAAACAATGGTGCTCGGAAATTCAAGAAGATAACGAACTTATAGTAGGCTGTTCCATTATATTTGTATGTTGAAAAAAGGAGTATCCATGGATTCAATGCAGTGAGCAGCGATTGGAATCCTCAAAGTCGGGTTCGAATTATTGGATGTTACTTGACGGAGGGTGCACTGGCCGCATGAATCGAGGGGACAGACGTGCTGGCCGTCTACGGAGCCAGATAAGCCATCTGCCTAAGAAGATGCTTGCAGAATAGGGGACCAGACAAATACGAAAAGGATGTCTCAAGTAGGGACGGAAAGAAAGTTTGTAGGATGAGTGTTAAAATCGACGGTGAAGTGAGGCGTGACACAGAAGAACTTTAGCCGATAAGAGTAAGTGCTCCGTCTATCGACACGCATCACCTGCACTCTAGCCGACGACTGTGACCAGCCCGTCAGTAGTCCGGACAATGGTCAAAACCATTACTCCACTTAGACCAAACGCACTGCATGTCTGTTCTCGTCTTATTTCCAGCTTTATCATTTTGGTTTCTTTTGTATAGAACAGAAGTAATGATTGACTTAGAGCGTTGAACTTTCTTTAGACAAATGTTCGGTTAGATATATTTAACACTTTGTAGACGTATAAAACGCCATCAAGATAATTTGAATAGCCAATAGTAAAAACTTTTCCAATGAATGATAATGAGTGTCCGATGTTTTATTTCAATAGGCAGATACGAGGTTAAAACTCCTGAAGCGTTTTGGATCAATTCCAAATATCCAAAAATGAACCGCAAGGATGAGTGTCTTGTCATCACGCGTGACCTGGCTCCATACCTCAGGCTAATCCAATGACCTGACACAGGCACAGTCTTTGCCCATGTAGGACTCTGTGTGGCTGCTGTCCACCAAGTATTTGGAATTGGACTTACAAGAAATAAACGGTGGGTCTTTAAACGAAGCAGTTTCTTATGCGAATGCAAATTTATTTGTTAAGTTTTATGTGCCAGGGTTATGAAAGCGTTTGGTTGGGTAGATCGCATCTCAATTTGAGCCTTTCCAGGCTTTAAAGAAGGCGAAACCGTCGAAACGTCAGTCACACGCAGAAAGAAGAAAGTCCAAAATTCACTCTACGTAAGCTTAATTCGCTTTGCTTCATCATTCCCGCTCGGTCAATCAGTCAACAAATCACAATCATTGCATGTGAAATAGTGCAATTCTAGAAGAGTCCAAATAGCATGGCAGCAAAGCCCTTCTGATACACAAACTCGAGTAGCAGAACACTTTGGAAAGCCGTAGAATGAAATCCTTTGGATACTTGTAGAAACTGCTCTCCACAGGAATTGAACACATCGATGGGGAAAGAATGAAGCAAAGTTGCTCAGGTCGCCTGTGAATCTGCATTCGAAGCTGACCGTCCTGTTTGCAACTACAAATCAACTAATTAAACTGAAGTGCTAGGGCTCACACAACATGAAAGCACGGGTATCAAAATAGTCGAGTAGGCAAGAGGAACTGGTGTTATATAATAGTAATAGTTACCACTATTAGAGTTATTGTTTAAATACCAGACATCGTAATATTCAAATTTATTTTTCGTGTAGCATTCATCTTAACATGGATGTTTTTTCTGAACGTCTAAACAAGTTCTACGAGACGAGTAGCACAGTGATAATGATGCCCGCCATCACGGTCATGGTTCTAGTTCGACTCCGCTCCAGGCCATCCAAGCCTCTCATCCCTCCGCGGTCGGGAAATTGATACTGAACTTGTTTGGGAAAAAATCACTCTCTGCAATTCAGTTGAGTATGCCCCAGCCCGGCTACTTCAGGTCTCCAAGAAAAATCGACTTGACTATCATTCTACGGCATTCAAAATGAAATGAAAATCCTCAAGCAGCAAACCGAAGCCAAACGTAAAAGGTAGAAGACCTTCGTAGATAATGGGTTCGAGGAAACAAGTCGAATGTGAGAAGTGCTGGGATCCGCACGGTAGATGTGAAAGATTGGCCGTGCAAAATAAAATAAAATCAAAAAAATGCAAGTCTTACTCAGTTTAATTAACAAAGCCATACTTAGACAAGAATCCAGGGTTGTTTTCGTTGGGAACACTGAGGAACAATAAGTGAAAAAGCAAACGTAGCAAACTAACCTGAGGTGATGCACATATGAGAATAATGATCATCCAACCGAACAGGATTCCCAGTCCCAATATGAAGAGATTTCGAGCTTCAGAATCCATAAATAAACGCTGAAATCCGTTGGTGATGTGGTCGTGGAGGTGTTTTACGCGATGATTTAGTGCAGGAGCATCGGCGGCAGCAGGCGACGGGCCGCTCCCTTTTCGACTGCCGTCTAGGGCGTGGACGTGATCTGCAACGGTGTTCAGATGGATATGTGTGCACTGACGTAGGTAGAAAGCCATTCGAAAGCTCTGATTACACTCTCCACGCAACGCAAATGAAGATAAGAAGTGTTTGGAACGACAATATATAATTTCCAAGGGAGAAAATTAGCTCACTGTTAGAAGTGAAACTAAATTACCTATTTCGCTGTTCTGCTCGTTAATCTTGTAGGAAGATGGAAAAGAGATTGTAACGGAATCACCTTACTATGCTATAACACTGAAGACGAAATGGCACAGTGCTCGTTATAATCTGGTTAGTCATAAAAATTGCTGCTGGATGTAGTTCAACTAGGATATTCAAAGGATGCGTATTCGTTAGAGCTAAAGCTTAAAAAATCGATAAGCACCTTCTCCACATGTGGTCTAAGTGCGTCGTAGCGATTTTCCGGTTAGTTCCAGGCAATAAGGAACTGTAAAATCTGAACAAAACAACCACCTAAGAGGAAGAATAGATTAACATGATGATGACTGAGATTAGTAATTTCGGCATATATGATAGCTTAATGTTCACGTGGAATGCTCACGTGAAGGTAAACTTGCAGTACTTTAAGACCATCCCTTTAAGACTATTAAGATAAAAGTGTCGAATGATTGTGCTAACTGTCGTCATCATAATCCATAATCCAATCCATAAAGAGCGTAAACGAATATGTAAAAAGGTAAATCAAAACTGACTGGTTCTTGAGAAAGAAGCATCTATAACGATCTTAGCAAATTATAGTCAAAGAATGAAGAGCGTTAAGATCTTCGCAGCCGATTAGCAGAAAACATTGGAGAGCTCAAGCAAGGTTGTACCTGCCGATGTGGGCAGGTCTCCGCATCATTATATTGAAATGCACCCACCTAGTCAGTCAGCTGAGAATTGACTGAAAATAGACGAAAAGGATAATGGCTGAAAAATATTTTCTAGAAGTTGGAAAGGGACGAAGTTGTTTCAGTTTCGTAATTGCTAACCATTGATGAGTTAGAAACGACCAGTAGTTGTATCATTACACGAAGACCGAAGACCCAAGGTTGAATAGATGTTTTGAACCGCTTGCAATTTATAATATCCATCATGAAGGGCGCGTGTGGCGCAGTGGTCAGTGGCGCCCTGCAACACACACGTGGAATCGGTCCGCCCGCCCATAGCACGCCCAGCTTTCCGCTCCTCCGGGGTAAGAAAATTGGTACCAGACTTGTCTGAGAGGCTATTAGCCTCGACTGGATACACCGGTGAGCCATCGCGAGTCATTGTAAAGACCACATATGCATTCAATCACCTCTAAACGATACTTCATGAAGTCGAATGCGTGGCGCATCCCACAGGGATTGATCAACGCCAAGAGTTTTATTCTTTTTTTATACACCATGAAACAGTCTGAAATCGTTAGAAAAAAAAGAAAATATTCAAGAGGGAAGAATATGTTGACACAAGGAAAGGAGAATCACGGAATTCCATTTGTGTTAAACCTCGCGAATCCTGGACGTTTTCATATTTGAACGAGTAGTAGAAGCGATTTGCTAGTGCATTTGTATTACTACTAATGCACTCATTGAATAACGAGAGGCCAACCACAAAGAGAATTATTGGGTAAATCGAGCGAGCGAATGCCGTTAGAATGTAAGACACCGTAACTCAGGCTTTGGATAATGGTTCCCTCCTATATTTTCAACAATGCTTATTCCCAATATTATACAGAAATCAGGGATGTCTATTTAACTCCGCGAGAATTTCGGAAACCAGGATAAAATTTGGATAGTGAGATATCGTTTCAGAATTTCAACATATTTAAAAAAGTAGCACAATTCGAAAAGAAATTGTCACATTTATGCTGTACAAGGAGCTCTCTTACGAGAACGATCTCGAACTCGTTAGTGGTGCTATGTGGCACTTTCCCAGGTGGCGGAGAGGTCGCTAAACAATCACTACAAGAAGTGGGAATGGAATTTCGTAGGCGGAACTGAGAAAGGCCTCCCCACCTCTGCCACTCTAGAGTAGCTTATTTTCGCCCCTACATACGTAGGCATATTCATGGAAGTATGTGTGGGCCATAGCATTCCGTCCGTGTGCATAATGTATCTTGCTAGTTGATTCAGCGCGAATCCTTTCCTAAATTGCTGGAAAGTAAAAGAGAGTAACTAACTGCGACACCTAGAAATGGTTCACAAGAGACAAAACAACGAATATTTATGAGGAGCTGTTTATTAAGGGAACGAAAATTTGTGTACTAAGTTTTATCTGTTGAGGTTATGAAAATGTTTGGATGAGTAATTCAGTGTGATTTTGACCTTTCCAGCTTCTGAAGAAGCCGAACTACCAAAACCTCAGGTGTTGTGAATTAAAGAGAGTGGTTTTGGATCCGGCTCCAGTTACAAGCATTGTAGCTATTTGGTTGCTCTGAAATTAATGTAGGATTCGCAATTTTGATTTTCCTATAAACATGTAAGCCGTTTTTTTCGATTGCTGCATCACTACACATCATTCCAAGCACGTCTCATGCACCCCTTCATGCCGTATAATTGAATTATTACATAAATAGCCACATCGTGTGGTGGTGAACACGTTAGCCCCACGAAAAGGAAAATAGCGTGTTCTATCCCCACCGCAGACGCAATACAACCATAATGATGATGAGATATTTGCAATACTCCGACACCTGCGTTCCGGACTATTGCAAATATCTCAGCATTATAATGGCTGCCACAAATATTCCACAAATTTAAAAAATATTCTTTTGCAAACACCTCCATTGTTTCACCTGTATCACCTGTAGTCCCGTTGACCGTCGAGTGACTCGAGCGGGCGCCAGTAAATCCTCCATTCTTCCCTGTCGCATGCAAGAGTAGCCCAGTGGGTTCTCCTCGCTTTAGGGACTCGTCGAGCATCATATCTTTCTTCTAGGCTTTTCGTGAAAAATTCTGACCATCGGGTCGGTGGTCTTCCTGCAGTACGTTTGGCATCCCGAGAAATCCAATCACTAACGGCTCTAGTCCATCGGTTATCATTCATACGCATTATGTGTCCAGCCCACCTTATCTTCGACTGTTTAGCGTATAAAACGGCATCTTTGATTTTCGATCGTTGACGTAGGCCGGAGCTTCGGATCCCACCCCTTACTTGTGTGAAACAAGATGCTCCTAGCATCGTCCTTTCGACTGCGCGTTCGATAACGCTGAGTGATCTTTCATCCGGCTTACGTAGCGACTAGGTTTCTGACGCATAGGTTAGGGCACGAAGAACCGTTGAGTCGAAAATGTGGGCACGAAGTCGGGTATTCTTTGTTTTTATTTCATAAAACGGGAGATGGACGTGGCTATTGAAGAGATCTGATTTGTAATCGCGGATGATTTTCTCCATTACCGTTCTGGACGCTGTTATTGTTCCGTCTAGGCGTCGGAGTGCAATCAACTTGGTCTTGTAATTGGCATGGCTTCGGCGGGCTTTGCGAATGCTTTTCCCAGCCTCTGCAGCTTCGACCATTGCTGCTGCTCTTCTCTTTTTAGGATCTCCTTTTTCGCCTGTCTGCATTGTTTCGCAAGCTCGGACGTTAGTTCGCGGTTACCCGCAGCTCCTGCGATTCCACGCTGGCGTATTAGCTCGAGACTTTCTTGAGACAGACGTCTCTTGGTGACCTTCGAACTCTCAAGGTTCATAGCGCTAAAGTGAAGATGTTCAATGAGCCGATCGTATTCCTCACCGATGTTGTCAACAACGGCATGTTTCTTACAGCCGACTAATGAGTTGAATAAATCCCAGTTTGAGGTGGTTCTGGGACTTCGGTTTTTGAATTTAGCGGCTTTTTCTCCTTTCCGCGAAAAATAAAATCTTGTACGAAGGAGACAGTGGTCTGATCCCGTATAGAATTTTGGCACAGCAGCGAAATCGGTTAGGAAAAACCTTCTATTAACTATGATGTGGTCTATTTCGTTATGGTACTCTCCACTGGGAGATTCCCAAGTCCATCGTTGACGGTGAGGCTTCTGGAATTGCGAGTTACCAAGGATGGTCTTCGTTGCCATGATAAACTCAGAGAGCCGCTCATCCTATTCGTTCCATTCTAATCCGTGGGTCCCAATGCGATGTTCCACAGACGATCTTCTTGGTCCGATCTTGGCAATAAAATCTCCAATGTTGACCTTGAAGAATGTACGGTCTTCTCTGTAGAACTTCTCCAAGTCCATGTAGAACGCTTCGACTTCTTTTTCGTCATAGTTTGATGTTGGCGCTTAAACAACGAAGATTGTCAAAGCCGGTGTTGATCCACATCTTTTTAATCGTAAACGACCGATTCGGGTTGTAAGCTGTTCGAATGAATCGATGTTCATGGAAGATCTCGTGTTGACGAGAACGCCGACACCTCCTACGCCTCTACTGTTGCATGTTCCGAGGAACAGTTCTCCACTGTCGTAGACGGCGTTGAATGGGTGGCGTCGTCTCGTCTCAGCAAGGCCGATGGCGTCGTACCTTATCATTCTTGCTTGCATGAGCAAGTCCTCTATCGAGGACTCGGATGCAAGTGTACGTGCATTGTAAGTACAGATCGTCATCATAGTTGTTGATTCAGGCAGCTTCCATTGGCCCTGAAATTTTAGCAGCCTCTCCGTACTCCTACCCAACGCTGCGAAATTGGAGGCTCTTTCGGGGTCAGGGGAATGAGGCCCGTTTTTTTTTACTGTATTTAGCATATTTGATGCCCACGTATAGCTTGCTGGGCTCTGAACATGGGGGCTGGTTATAGTCACGAGTAGCTTGCCAGGCTCTCCCAGAGTGGACATGGAGCTTGTTTGTAGGTGGCGACTCCTAACCGCCTCCCATATACTTCACTGTCATTTGATTGCAGGCTTTTGGCCGAATTGACTCGTAGAGTACAATCCGCATAAAGCGAAAACGCACTCACACACGCATGCATGACTGCGCCTAGCAAATACAGAAAGTATGTGCCAAATCGGCGCAGCAGAAACAAGGAGTCCATCCCCTGGATCCACCTGCGTCTCAGGGAAGCAAAGATCGCTTTTGGTCCGCGATTAACCCCCTACCCGCCACCTGGGAACGCGCCGCATAGCCTCGCGACTAACCGACTCGAGATCCCTCATATGAGGAAGATCCGTGGACCCCCATTGTTTAGCAGCATCTAAACAACATTAGAAGGCCGATTAAGCTCGAGAAATGCATTCCACATAAATTGAATAACTATGAAAAAAATCACAAAATCACAGTGCGGTTTCGTCAGCGTTTCTTCTGCGCTATCAGCAGGAGCCATTTATTGACCTTATTGTGAAGTGTGACGGTAACTGCATCGTCTGCAACAACTGGCGGCGACCAGCTCAGTTGCTGGGCCACGGCGAAGCAGCACGTCCTAAAGCCGAAGCTGCATCAAAAAAGGCATGCTGAACGTTTGGTAGTCTGCCGCTGGTTTGATCTATCGTAGCAATCCTGAATCCGGCGAAAGTTATTTCGGTGATGAACTACGTCAAGCGAATCGTCGAAATGCACCGAAAATATCAATGGCTGCGTTCCTCATTTTTAAGGAGAAAACCACCAGCCCTTCTGCCCCATGATGCGCGGCGACACATCGTAGAACTGAAGCGGCAAAGAGTGAACGAACTGAACAACGGGACCCTGCCTCACCCAAAATGCTCGCCTGACCTCTCGCCGGTCGATTATCACTTATTCAGGCGTGCTACAACCTCCTTTACGAGAAATGCTTCAGAAACTAAGCAGAGGCCGAAACGCTTTCAACGATTTCATGGCTCCAGAGGTCCGAAATTTTTTGCAACTGGTATAATCAAATGTGTTTCTCGTTGGCGGAAATGTATAGAATCAAACGTTTTCCTTATTTCGATTAATGAACCTTGTTCTACAGAAAATGTCATAGTTTCCCTGCCTCTTGAGAAAGCGAAGCCTAGTAGGAAGACAAGACACACGAAAAGGACAGACTTTACAGCTTGATCATTAGCGGGATTAAAGATGACACTCATATGTGATACAACTAAATGATGTTTGGTAGAATGGAAGAATCATGAAAGAGTTCCTTCTCAGAGGTGGGGATTCCTAAAGATTTAGACGACCAAAAAGGAAGAATATGTTATTTTCCATCGCGAGAACAGGTGCTGAGTAGAAGAAAACAATAAATAGTCCGCAAAACTTAGCTGAGAAAAAAGCAAAGCAAGGGTTTCAGTGGTGCGGTGCGTAACACGTGACAGCCTGGAAAGGGTAATGGCGGTTCGATCTGGCACAGGTTATAAATTTTCCAAATATCTTGGCGTCAAAGTGGTTGTGTTTCAAATTATACCATGCTGTGAAAAATAATAAT
Source organism: Angiostrongylus cantonensis (assembly GCA_009735665.1). Classification (NCBI taxonomy): domain Eukaryota; kingdom Metazoa; phylum Nematoda; class Chromadorea; order Rhabditida; family Metastrongylidae; genus Angiostrongylus; species Angiostrongylus cantonensis. Next base: position 71,382 of record MQTX01000190.1, on the reverse strand, counting down.
AGGCAGTAAACAAAAAAGTTAACAGTGAGTAATGTCCAAAATTGATGCATGTCTGGCTTTAATGCAAGTGGAATTCCGTGAATCAGAATGAATCAGGTTGGCGGAGGATCGACAATACCGGCAACAACAAACACGGCTCAAACGCAGCTTCTACTTGAACTAGTAACCCAGTGATTCCCAGCCTCATCGACACTCTCTCGAAATTTACTGATCAGTGCATCTTTTTGATTAGAACTGAATGTCTATATGAATATTTCGCTTGCTTACGTTGAAGAATCGCTCGATTACTGCACAATATGGTAGGCTTCAGTCAATTTCACACATACAGAACGCTTACAACATTGAGCAGTGTTCACTGATTTCTTCAGTGAAGTTCATACATTCAAAAGATCATTGCACTGCAATCGAAACAACTAGTGCTGCAATTTAGAGATGACATGAGATCTATAAAACACTTCCTCTCTACCCATATTTTGAGTAACATTTCTATCAAAAGCGATTCAGAACACCGCACAGGTTTGGTATTCACCATGAATGAGAATCGTCAAGTGCAACGGCAGAACAAATCGACGTCTCCTCTGGCATTTGTCTTCTGAGAAAATCCTGACGGTTCTGAATAATTTACCAGTGCTAGCGAATGCGCCTCAAAATCAACAAATAGCGGGTTTTTTTGTCTGCATCCAACACTGGTGAGTGGAATGAATACCATAACCGTCCAATACATCCACACTCGTCCATTTCATTATTCCCGAGAAAAAAGAGGTTTAGTGACAAAATTATTTCCACAAAGTTTTCAATTAAACTTTCATAAAAGTCGTTTTCGAACGGCTAACCCATTGAAACTATTTGCTTCAAATGGAATCTGCTAGAATTTCTTCTGGTATATGAAAAAAAGCATGAAAAAAGGAAGAAAAAATGTCCCATAAGGTACCTCGAAAATTGAGACAGAATCTGTTAAACACCGTGTCTCTGTTGCAAACGTTTATATACTTGCACACAAAAAGGTGCGAAACATAAAAAAGAGGATAATGCTCCCAGCGTTGATCAATCGCTGAAGCATGCGCTATGCATTCGACTTCATTAAGCATCGTTTGGAGGAGATTGAATGCATATTTGGCCTTTATAATGAAGCGGTGGCCTATCGATGTATCAAGCCAGTTTTGCTATACTCCCAGACAAGTTTGGTACCAATTTTCCGAGCCCGGATAGATGGAAGAATTGGTGAGCCCGGGGCTCGGAGATCGGTCCCACGTGTGTGTCGAAGGGTGCACCCGACCACTATGCCACATGTGCCCTTTGTGAAAAATACTTGTGGGAATTACAACGAAAAAATGACAGGATACTAAGCAAATAAATATAGAAGAGGAGGAACAAAAAAAAATGAGAAACAAGATAGAACAGGAATGAAAAACTTGCTGAAAAGCAGACTGCGCGATGAGAAAGGAGTGCGGTGAGTTGATTGCACTGAGTGGCTCACCCAACTAGAAAATAAGCCTATTTGTTAAACCTTGACTCTACAGCAGGTTAAAATGTCGTGAAATTAAGAAAATATGAGCTAGGGTCAAAATAATGAGCTGCGGGTTATTAAATATTTCTTCTAATGAGGTGACGAAAAAAGTGGTTTTGATCGAAGCATTATTTTGTAACGAATTATTCAACTCCAATAGTCACTTATGGGTTCCATGTGATAAGTTAACTTGAATCAAATTTTTTGAAAGTTGCAAAGCCACTTAGCAATGTAGCATATTGCCGTGAGGGGCCATTTAGGCGCGTTTCGTCTTTGGTTCAATTTCTGACGGACTCCAAACGTTCTCCCCAGCTTCGCCGATGGTTCCCAGCTTTCGCCCGTTCATTGACAAATTCTCTTCCAAAGATAAAATCTGCAACTGCTTCACTACGCAGAATGGTTGACGCCTCGTTGTGATTAGAGTGTGTTCCTAGATTGTGTGAGATGAATAACGCTAAGTTCAATCTCTACCGAGGTCGCCGAATGTGAGAAAGAGTTCGGAATTTCCATCACGAGAAAGTAATCCAGTGTCAGAAACCTCTGTAACGTCCTTAATTAATCTAAAACCAAAGTGTAAGTTGCCTTTCGATCTACAAGGACATACGACTGCTGCGGGTTTCTATTCACTCCAGGGAAGAGACTTGGCCAAATAAACAAGCCATAAGGTAGAAATAAAATTTGATAGGATCAAAAGAATCCTTGTGAGGACAGGTACTCGATTGACAAGTCAGGTGTTATTCTAGCAACGACGACAACACGGGTAACAGTGGACTTTACTTGGCTGCTTTTTTGACGACGTTGGGAAATTGCGTGGTTCCAAAAAACTGGTAAAGTTAAAGTTAATCATGATTTCATAAAATCTCTCCATAACAATGCTTTTCCCAATAAACGACGGGAATTTCAGCATGCTTCTTAAGATTTCGGGACCAATTTCATAAGGATCTATGACTTCCCGGTCGCAGCTACGGTCTCATATTCCTTTCATTCAAAGCTTACATGTAACGAGTCCACGAAGGAAACTATCTCAGAATTGCAAATAACGTGATGCAATGAAAAAAGCTTTTACACAATTAACTGAGGCTTCTAGGAAGGGAATCCCACGAATAACGTACGGATATGGTTAAGTTCCAGAGTGTAATGAGATGGACACACTCCACAATCTGTGCTACTTCCATCTATTATGAACATATAGGCTACTTAACAATAGACCATTTTGGTAGTAATATATGTTCTGCTCCGTTTCATTAGCAGTTTAAAAACTACGTTATAAATGAGTAAATGGATGGAAGAACGAATGGAAGATTCCCAGAGTGAGATCTTATTCGATGGTTGAACAAACGTATTATTGAATGTGCTTTAAATTCTCAGTGGGTCCATACGGACATGAGCATGCGAAAGCGATGCTTCATGAACAGTCGGATTAAAGCACTTGTAAAGAAGTGTAAAGAAAGCTACACAAATTTTCAGAACTCCAAACAAATCCCGGCATAAGTAAACATCAATAGCGCATCTGGGACCACCATCGTGTTTTAATGGACGGAATGCTGCTTCCTCAGCTGATTTCGCTTTCGAAATACGAGACTTGACGAGAAGACGAGCAGAAAAGACGTTTCGCGAGGTCCAAAAAATCGGGATTTTGTCGTGGTAGAACAAGGCAGTTTCTGCCGTGTAGATAAAGGTCATCAGATTATGTTTTCATTGTAACTGGTAGAGTTCACATCTACATGAGATATTCTGGCTTAAATCTGAATGTGTTTATTTTCGCACCATGTGAGTGAAAATTAACACACGTGGGACCACATGCGTCAAGAGTCAGTGAACGAACAACTTTGTGTAATACAACGCTACCACTGGGTGAACAGATAAGTCAACGAATAACCAACTAGTGAGTGAACTACCGGTCAAACAAGCTAGTGAATAAGCAAATAAAGAAGTTGGGCAGCATAGAGGTTGTCGTGGTGATCGCAAGCCCAATAAACACGATCGCTAATAATGGGAATGGGCCATTGATGAGATTGCGGATGAGGAACAGGAGACGACGGGGCGAGGGCGTATCGAGCGCCAGTTCGACTTGTCTAGGTGACTTTGGGTGCAGGAAAGGCAGTGCTTGATGACTAACGAACCCCTTCGCCTTGCCTCCGCCATCGGTGCACAATGCACATCGTCCTCCAATTCCAAAGCTTCAATTTCTCATCAGCTCCTTTCGTTGTCGACTCAAAGCGAAGTGACGAAAACCAACTAGTCACACACGGAACGGAACATTTGAAGACTTTAAAACAAACGTTTTTAGTTGCCTTCCACCTCTTCTGCTTTTGTATCATCGACCGAATTCTTGGTTTAATCAAACTTCCGCGAGCAAAAATTTCTGAATTTCGTTATTTTGAGGGCCAAATACCCTAACAAGCTCAAATGAACACTTGTAGAACGTTTATACACCTTATATTTTATTAAATACGTAGCTGAGAGAGTATGGCTATCTAAGCGCTGATTTCTCCGAGCTCATCTTATTCGATTTCGCTAATTTGACGAATACTGGTTAAATTATGAAGAGTTGAAACTAAGGAGACAAAAAGTACACCGAAGATGTGAAAAAAAACGGAATCGAATCTCGGGTTTTGTTTTCCTCATTAATTTTATGTGAGCAAGAAAACATGGTCTTTCATGCATTAACTGATGGTGCTATCGTTTTCAATGGAATATGCTCTTCCTAGGTTACTTTCTCAACTATTTTTGCAGAAGCGTACACAGTACACAGACAAATAACTAAATAAATTAATGGCTGATTTCAAAGCAATATAAACAAAAAATATTATTTTTAAAAAATAGTGGGGCATGACCCCCCAGCGGATTACCGCCTCATCGTGGCTGGGAAGTGTTTTAAGGTGTCAGACTGCGATATAGACGGAGGGATTCATCTCCCCAGCAAGATCTTCTAAGCTGACAAGGAGTCCGGTGTTCCTATCAGGAAGCCCCGCTAAGACCCAATACCAGGATCCACCACCATCCTAGTATCAAAGTTGCATGGTGGCAAATCTCTCTCTGATCTGCAAGCGTGGCCACTGCATGTGGTGGTGAAGACCTGGAGCAAACTTTGGTCAGGTTAGGCTCGGGACTCCTGGGAAACACAATGGCTAAACCAGCAAAACTCCGAAACAATGGAGATTATGCTGGGGCCCGCACAAGTGAGCACCCTATCCGGAACGATTGGATGACGGATTCCCCATGGGACACTCATTCTGACCTCGCCGTTGCCACCGATGAGAAATTGCAATTTGAAAACTAAGTGCATATTTGTCAAATTGAGATCTCTACGGGAGAATGAACATTGCCCTGACATCTATTTGTACTTATAGGGATCGAATTGGTTACCATCGATTGTATTTCTTTTATTTTTTAGACTTTTCTTTTCGAAAGTTTGGGAAAGCTTTCCTTAGGCAACTATACCCATTGCAGTTACTTTTCCACTACACCTCCATCGTTTTCATGCTCTCTTTCTCAAACGAATGAAATCAGCATCGTACGACAGGTCAACACTGTTGAGTATGAGATTTATTAGGATTTAACAATAATTTAAAATCAAACATTCTCTATGGATGGAATTATGACTAAGAGATAAAGCAAAACAGCTTCCACCCTTCGCTCGTTCCCGCTTCAGAATACGAAAACAAAAACAGCCGAAGAAGCTTTTCCGGCTCTAAACAGTGGAAATCTGATCTGCAAGCGTGGCCACTGCATGTGGTGGTGAAGACCTGGAGCAAACTTTGGTCAGGTTAGGCTCGGGACTCCTGGGAAACACAATGGCTAAACCAGCAAAACTCCGAAACAATGGAGATTATGCTGGGGCCCGCACAAGTGAGCACCCTATCCGGAACGATTGGATGACGGATTCCCCATGGGACACTCATTCTGACCTCGCCGTTGCCACCGATGAGAAATTGCAATTTGAAAACTAAGTGCATATTTGTCAAATTGAGATCTCTACGGGAGAATGAACATTGCCCTGACATCTATTTGTACTTATAGGGATCGAATTGGTTACCATCGATTGTATTTCTTTTATTTTTTAGACTTTTCTTTTCGAAAGTTTGGGAAAGCTTTCCTTAGGCAACTATACCCATTGCAGTTACTTTTCCACTACACCTCCATCGTTTTCATGCTCTCTTTCTCAAACGAATGAAATCAGCATCGTACGACAGGTCAACACTGTTGAGTATGAGATTTATTAGGATTTAACAATAATTTAAAATCAAACATTCTCTATGGATGGAATTATGACTAAGAGATAAAGCAAAACAGCTTCCACCCTTCGCTCGTTCCCCCTTCAGAATACGAAAGCAAAAACAGCCGAAGAAGCTTTTCCGGCTCTAAACAGTGGAATTCATCCCTTCCTCCTATACTATGCATGATAAGACTCTGTTGACTAACATGGCAAATGAACATGGAAGTGCTTAAAATTAGGACCAAATACATCGATCTTGTGGGTTTCCAGTGGACCATTTTGATAGCAAAATAAGAACATAAATAAGAAAAGGATGCAAATGTAATGATTTTAGATATATGAAATATGCTCAATCTATAGGTACTCCAAACATTTCGTCGAATTACATTCTCTTATACAAGGACCACATCACAAAAACTCGAAAGAGATTTCAAATAGTGGAGAACGATAAGAGCAGAAGGCGACTCATGTGAGCATGTAGAGTATAAGGTCGATGAGTGTGTAATAGGCCTGCTCATCGAGCATTAAACGAGCGAGAGTCTTACTAATCTTGACTTCCCCTTACTATGTTTGGGCTAGGCACAGCATAAGGGAAACATCATGCGATTCACTTGAATAGAGAATTCGATAAGTTACGCACTAGGCCGACGTAAACACTGGAATGGAGCAGTTGTTGAAGTGGTAATAAAGCAGTTGGTGAAGTAGGGATAAAGGAGCGAGTGGGTGTTGGCAGTGAAGCACGACGGACGGCAGCGCGTGGAGTCCGACGGAGTGGGCGGAGCGTGGCAGTTGGCACCACGTGTGTTGCGTTTCCTGTCATCCCAGTGCAAAAAACCGGTGACGTAAAATGTTAAGGTGGATAAAGAATAATATATGGAGGTGTTATGGAGAAGGACCAACCAAATCAGTGAGACCACGGTAAGGTATTTATGAACATGTTTTGCTTTCAAATATCCCTATGTGTTATCAGTGCCGAAATCGGACAAATATGAGGGCCTTCATTTCCCTCGTCCCGAAGAAGACCTCAACATGGCACCATTGGCACCGATTAGAATAGAGCAATGCGAAAACTTGGAAAGATCATGGTAACAATCTGTCTCTCACAACGCATGCGCTTTAACATGGCTTCCCATTCCCTCCATTGAGGAACTGTGGCAGGCCATTAAAACAATTATGAAAATTATCGAATTGATCGTTGAGAGAGATCAGAGTTCTACAAACGCGTTCATAAGAAAGGATAATTTCCGGGAAAACTGGAAACTAGAGAGGTCAGCAAAGTTTTCCTCAACGATGAACATAATTTCTTTGAACGTCTAGCGAGCGTAGCCGGTTGTCTACCAGATGTGCGAAAAGACGGCCTGCTTCAATGCTCCTAGTCGAAAATGCTATACCATCCATCGTACTCACATTCATAGCAGTCGTGTTACTCAAGAATTGGTCCTGGGAAAATTGTGGAAAAACTTGACATCGACATATTAGCGTAGAAAAAGCATAACGAAAATTTGTTCAATTTCATCGCTATGGAAATCGCCGATGGCCGAGGCCTTAAAACTCACAATTCCAGACGTCTTTCTGCTGACACTGGATGTGACGGTGTATCAGTGGTGGAGAGTACCGTAATAAAATTGAGCGCGTTGTCGTCAGTCGGACATTTTCCCCCAATCAGAATAACAACCCTTTCAAAGTTCATAGATTCCTTAAGTCGTCTTTCCCATGCAAGAATTTTGCAATCGCAGAGACAGCATAAAGCCGAAAAATTAGGATAACGAGGTTTCAGAATAATAGCTGGTTAGGGTTTTTTATTCCATTAGAAAGACCCGTTTTTTCAGAATAAAAGGATAAAAGCTCTCGGCGTTGATTAATTCCTGAGGGATACGCACCCGTGCATTCGACTTCATTAGGCATCGTTTGGAGGTGATTGAATGCATATCTGGCCTTTACAATGACCAGCGGTGGCCTGTCGGTATCAGGCCAGTGCTGCTATCTTCCCACACAAGTCCCGTGCCAATTTTCCGACTTCGAGAGGGGATGGAAGGTTTGGTGGGCCGTGAGTGTGGGTATCGATTCCACGCGTGTGTTGCAGGGCACCTGCCTCCGACCACTGAGCCACATGCGCCCTTTTTCAGAATATGGATCCAAAATGTGATCAACTCATTAAATACCATAATTGTAAAATTAAGAAACCAATAAGTATAGAAATTAAAAAGGGACGTCTGCCGACTCTATCGGAGAGCTGTGCCCAACACAGGCTAGACCAGCCTCTGCATCTAGAATACGAGCCGGTATTAATAACAACACTGGCGCATTCTATCCAACAGCTCTCAGGAATCACTGCATAGTCAGTTCAACATAAGTTAGAAACGAACATAAGAATATACGGAAACTAATGCTTTACTTGACATGTCTCGTCTATAAGATTAAACTCGTTTCGTCCTCAAATCGACTACGAGAGACACCTTATCTCACTTCAATCGACTTAGAAAAGACTTTCCACTCAATTGGCAATTGGATTATTCCTACTCTGCGCACAATCCATCGATGAGCAGAGGATTTCCACTCCTATAATTTCAACACTACACAGCTGCCCATCCAATAACACAAACAGAGAAGATCGACAAGGTGATACCAACTCGCCAAAATTATTTCCAGCCTCTTAAGAATGTCAAAGCTGGAACGAGATAGCATGAGAGAGAAAACGGATGACAGGCAACTGCTGTTTGGCTGATGATATCACGCTTGAAACATCAAGCATTACCAGAGGAAAAGAACACCAATCGCACATGAAGAAAACCAACTATGGTCGCATCTGAGAAAATTAATTTTATGCTAAATAGATGCGTTTTTAATAACTCGTTCACACTCTCCAAGGAATAAATGTTTGAAAAAAACTCTCAAAGTGCATTTAGACTAGTATGTAAAAAAATACAAGTGATTTAGCTCTGGAATTAAACAAGTAAAAGGCGAGGGGCTCCGTGAAGCTAAACGACTTCGAGAATGTAAGGAAGAAAGAAAACATAAGTTTATTGTTTTCTCGACCCTACGATTCATCCTACCGTATCTCACGGTGAGTCTTAGGCATTCTAGAAATGTGGAAGAGCGTGTTTAGCCCTATAATATGCGAAATCAAGAGGATGACAGTAGGATTTTCTCAAATCATGCAAGCAAAAGTGGAAACCAGTCGCAAATGAGCAAAAAATGGGCCTATCAAGGCTAAAAACTCGTGTCCTTTTTCTTCATTAGTTCACACGATGGTGTGAGCAATTCGAAATGTCAGCAAAAGTATAGGCTAGGAAAATGCCTCTGAACGAGCAGTATGCAGACGGTTCGAAAAATTTATGATGAGTATACGAGTCCTGCAGACCAGGAAGATCTCATGCACCTGTCAGACGACGACCACCTAAATCAGGTGGGGTGAGCTGTCCATCTAAATGGTGCTTGACGGATTGGAAGAGCTGCACACTTGTCAATCAGAAGTCTATCGTTTTAAAGATATCTAAAGACTGAAAAAGTCTATAAATGAGCAGAGAATGAGTTGAACAAGGTGAAAAAGAAAGTCGTCTATGCAGTTTCTTTTGCTCGACAAAGAGGACAAATTCTCGATCGCATTCTGACCTGCAGTGAAAAGCGGTTCCTACGTGACAACGGACCATTTCAGCGCTGTTCTCATACTAAGACGAAACTATTGAATAATTCATGGACGTAAATTTGTGTAAAGAATGACGATGTCGTTTCTATTTTCGTAAAATAAGAGCATCTGCTATAATTCCCTGAATCCTTGCTAAACCGTCTGCCAGGATGACGTCAAAGGCATACGTCACAGAGCTAACGTCACATAGGCCAGAACTATATGCTTCAATCATAAATTAGGCTTTCGTTTTAATAAATGCGTGCATTCAACGGCTTCTAATTCAGATAAACGAGGCGGTGTTTGTCCGAGCAATATCATCTCAGAATAGCCGTTCAACATTGGCAGCTGTTCCGCATAGAGATATGGTAGGACAGTTAGGAGAAGCTAGTTCTACAGCAAAAAGTGGAGAAAAAGATGGGTCGGAGTCATTGTATATTAACGACAAGCGTATGATTTTAACCGATAGTTGATGACTGGCTCACGCGGGATGCCCAGCTCTGAGCACGAGCAATACTGACGCGCTGATCAGAATTCTTTATGCAGTGATACCTGTCGGCCTTTTTCTTAATCATTAACGAAGTTCTCGGCCATTGATTGATTGGCAAGCGATTCGATCAATCGTCATTGAAGCCAACATATTAGCTCATGCAGAGGATCTGCCCATTGTGCTTATCTAGAACGTTTGGTAAAAAGGTATCTCACCTTTCATACGGTTTTTTTACTTTCCAAAAAAAACCATTCATTTAGCCTCTGTGTGAATAACCAGTACTTTTCTGGAGCCCAATAGTTAGCCGAATAAAGTTTGATAACAAACTTGTGCAAGCTTGCAAATCCAAAAAAAGTGGGGGTTATTCGTGTCGAAAAAAATCGAAGTTAAGTGAAATTCAGGATTAAAAAAACCTGGCTTTCCTACGTGCTAGTGATGACATACCGACTGTTGAAGGATACATTGCCACCGTGAAAAGAGCTCAAATGAATGCCTTTAGGATGAACAACTGCCTTGGGCCTCGATTAGTGAGGGTGCTTCGTTCGAGAAGTGCACCAATCCATTGGATACGACTCGATGCGGCTACGAAGACCCACATCGCAAGAACGAACGGTTATGTACAATCGATTCAAATCATTCCACCTCCGAAGATTGCGAAAGTGCCTAGAAGTTACCTGAATAAAGATTTCCATCAATCTCGTCCAGGATTCTGAGGAAGGGAGTACCACCCACTTATCTCGTTACACTTTGATGTGGTATTCGTATAGTCATAGTTCCAGATGTCCAGATGTCAATGTCAAACTATTCAGATTGGTTCACCCAACGGTTGTGGAGAAACATTATACTACATTACAGTCCGATATCCAATACCACTAGCGAAGCTGAGGCGGTCTTTAAAATACAAAATCCTGGCACATCATGAAGATGAATGCTGTGACCCATCTGCTCTGGGCTTCACCTGATTACACCACAGGTGCCACCTCTCAGCGCAGGTGCCACCTCTCACCTCCACCTATTTAAACAGTTTTTCATCAAATCATTACTGCGATCATATTTCAAGAGTGGACTAACCTTTGCGTATAAAAAATAATCAAGTCACAAAGAAATGAGGTCGATAACACTTCGACTGCACCTGGAGAATTAATAATTTTAGACAAAGAAAAAGATACACTCGTACCCCAACAACATGCTGGACTACAGCAAAAGCTGAGCAGCGAAATTCCAATGTGTTCAATCAAGCGTATGGATATGAAGTGAACGAGGATGGACTGTCAGCGCTCTCACTGTTGGATGAGCACAGGCCCGTCACCATTGCAGCGCATTCAGCTAACTGTCGGCTCATCATGAAACAGTTTTGAACACTATCGGGACTTATGTCCCCTCGAATTCTCATCAAAACATTGTGATTAATCTTAAAAACGAACCGAAGGAGAACAAACAAAAAGCTTATTGGCAATATTAGTAGTGGCTTCATGCCCTTTCTAGGAATCCGCTTAACTAGGTGGAGATTTAGTACCATCGTGAAGATCGAGATCATGGCACGGCCGACGTCAATGGATTGAAGAAGACGTTGCTAAGGTGTTGGAGGACCGTCACTTAATAGACTTTAACTTTGTGAATACTTTATGACCTTATCGCCATTCACCGTTAAAAAGAACATTTGCTTAGAGGCAACATGTGAATTCCTGACAAAATCTAACAGCGAATTTCAAGCATTGGTTATTCGTAATCAGTTCGAAACGGCACTATTGCTCTTGATAGCGTGAGAATTTCCGAAATTGCTAAGATGAGGTTCAGGCACAAAATAGTTATTGTGGTCGGACCTCCTTCAGTTTAAGCGATCGATTACAAACTTTATTAATACCTAAGCACCTTACGTAAGTTGAGTTTTCGCAGCAGGCCGGATCAATATAAGCATTAGGCTCACAATCTGTCTCATTTTGCCTTGACTGTCTTAATAGGTTAATGATGATTAAATAGTGACGAAAGGAAAGGCAGATTTGGTTCAGGAGCTGATAGAAAAGCGAGGGATAACACTGACAATACGGAGATGTGGGCATCATCTTACCGTGAATTTGAAAGATGATTCTATGAAAAAACCAGTTGCTTTACTTGTGAAAGAATCCACTAATTGACTCAACCGTTGGTGGATTCGTTCATTTCCGGTTAGATATGAGCATAAACCAATTACTTGAGCGGCATGACCATGTAGCTGCACTTCTCCATCAACATAAGGACATATGGAGCACAGAGATCTTGGAAATGTTGTCATCGCGTTCGGTTGACATTTTCTGTCGTCGGTATCGTAATAAATTAATGTTAGTAGAAAATTTTAAAGTAGCCAAGGAAAGAATAAGAACATGAACTGCAACTCTTTGACGATATTTTTACACATCTATGCTAAGAAGTTCTACAGTTCGTGATTAGGAGATTGCTGACAACACAGGAACGTCGGTCGTTGCCTTAAATATGAATAAACCACAGAAATTCCACTGTGTTGGCCTGACATGCATCCAATCATCTCAACGAAGGTTCGCGAAGTCGAATGCATGCCGCACCCTTAGGGATTAATCGATCACAAAAGCTCTAGTCTTTATTATCCAAATTAGATATGAAGAAAAAACAAGCATGGCGAGAAGAACGTCTAGTATTTGTTCGCAGGTCGAGTTCTCTCCGGCACACTATGGTGTGCTGCGAAAAGCACGAGGAACGACGAGTCACTTTGGCAACGAGTAACCTTTTCATCACTTTGGCAACGAGTAACCTCTATTTGAGTCGCTTCAACGATGCCGGAGTGGCCGGCATAACGATCACAAGTCTCACTTTAATTCGAATAGTTTATTTTAGCAGATATAACAGCTTTCCGACACTTCCTTTAATCAATCGATAGCCTGCTGGATACAGTTGTTGTGTTGAGTATTGGTTGGTAGAAGCTCTGTTCCGCACTTAGAAGCACATGAGAAACCTTTTTCCCAACGAGACCATTGACCAGAAACCTGTGTAGTAACCGACTGTTACTTCGATTTTAACTGCTATATTGAACCGTCGTTATCGTACAGAGTCTGGGGTTGTGATAAGCGCTGAAACAGAGACGCATAAACGGCTAAACACTTTCAAATGCTCCAGAAGTATTTAGAATACAGACTTCTTTTAACCTTTAGAATACCTTTTAGTTCGGCAGAACTAGTCAACATGTATTTACTCATTCGCCTTTACCATTTTTTATTTCATTTCTTCATTTCCATTTCCTTTTGTGTTGTCTGCAGTTTTAATGTAGATACATGCTGACGGAAATGTCCCTGTGTGATGAATAATAGCGCTGGATAGTAAATAGCATCATACATATCACTCATGGCCATAGAACGATAAAACAAAGTCTCCTGTACGAACATCTCACGGTCTCAGTCTTTCAAGTCTTTGACGGGAAATTATTGCCCATTGTCAAAAAGCAGCAAGTCCGCAAAGGCCGAATGTCGAGCGTCTTCGCGGAACTGCTAGCCAGCTTTGTCGAGTGTCGACCGATTCGGACCGAGCACCTCGAATCGCCGGCCTATTGCTCCTCCGTTCCGCATCCATTTCCGCGTCCGTTCCGCTTCCGCCGCGGTCAAACCTGACGCCGCCGATAATTCAGTGCCTGCTCACTATCGATCCCTTTGTCATTCCATCCACACCACCACCGGTCCACGGCTTCTCATTCACTTCGATATTTATCTCAAATCTTACTTGTTTTCCCGTAATAAGTATTATTGCTTTGTACTTCGAATGACACGTGCTATTTGCTAATTGTATGTGTTGAGGATTACAAACCCGAAAACGACTATCGTCCATTGACAGAACTTTTCAGTCTGAATTTTGAATAAATGAATGTACTCGAATTCTTTCCATTGTAGTTTTATTATTATTGTTATTTTTATTCTTTATTGACGAATAAGCTGAAGTTTCGGCGGACTTCACCTTCCTCAGAGCCTGGAAAGGTCAGGTTGACAGCAATCCATTCGGCCAAACACCTCCATAACCAAACAAAGGAAACGCTAAACCAAAATTCCAATCACAATGAACACAGCTTTGCACGCTCACCGCTTTCTATGAGGCTTCCACTGGGTATGTCGCGTGGAGACTAACCGCACAGAATTCACACGGAAGCTCAATGTGCCTCTCCCATCAGAATAACAGGCTTATGTACTGTCCAATATCACGCGTGATAATGAGGCATTCTTCCCTGCGGTTCATTTTCGGATTTCTGGAATTAATCCAGAACGCCTCGAGTGTTTTGCGCTCTTGTGTTCTCGACTCCTGTGCAAGGGTCGTGACACGTACTTCAAAGTCTTCCCGCTTATGTCTCTGGGTCCTATGCGTGCCTTGTGGGTATTTGGTTTACGTTTCTTTTTTCTGGCTCTGAGGAAGGCGAAATCCGCACGTCAACTTGTACGTAAATAAAGAAATAAAATAACACCTCGTGTTTGCTAAACAGAAGTAAAAAGAATTATTTCTTTTTTTTCTCTTTTTTCTCTTTCAGTTATGCTGAATGCTGAGCATTTCGTCTATATCCCAAAGTAGCGTTACAGAAACTGGAGAAAAATCCCTCGGCGACTTTTTCAATGTCGGGTGTGCCCTCTTTTTCGTGATTTGGGGTGTTTCATCCCTTAAACATTCATCTTTTCACAAACATTTAGGCTTCAATATTGTAATGAGTTTAAAAAGCTAAAATTTAGGAAATAGGCATACAAGGAAAACACCTCGTTTACTTAGTCACTTGAGTGCTTGGATGACCTCTATGAACCACGAAGATTAAACGAGCCCAAGCAATTCCCATTTGAGCGTCGGCACATGCATTCAGTACAATGCATTCGTTGAGAAAAAAATGACTACCCCTGTCATAAGCGAACATATTTCAGTTCCTACTGTATTTCATGAAGTGAAGCAAAAACCATTAAAATTTGCGCGTCATTTCCTAAACCTTCGTCATAACACATCTTCCTCTATTTTTTCTTTTTTTTTCTTTTTTTTTGTTAAGGCCGGCTGGTATCGCGAACACAAAAGCAATTGAATGAAAGGGAATATGTCCAGAAGGACATGCTAGTACTCCTACGTGTCGTTCGTAAACGCGGATGCCGCACTAGCGCTGGAAATTTCTGGAATCCTAATTTCTCTTCTCAGTTTCCCTTTTTTACACGACCCGTCCTTGACAACTATTGTGCAGATCCCAGCATATATCGCATTCGATTCGTTTCCTCGCATCCATAATCCACGAAGGCCTTCCATCTTTATACGTGTGGCTTCGGCTGGTGCTTGAGGATGTCCCTTTTGTCACGAATGCCTTTAAATACTGGTCAAGTCGATTCTCCATAGAGTCCCGAGATAGCCTGGCAAGAGCGTTCTCATTCGTATTGCAGAGAATAAATTTTTCTCAGACAATCCAGTAACAATTTCCCGACCCCGAAGGGACGAGAGACTTAGTGAACCCGGAGAGGGATCGAACCACCACTTTATTTCTAATTATTGGCATCATTAGTCGCGTCGAGCCAAAATCCATAATATCCGTATCTACTTTTTAATTCTCTAAAAATCTTTATCCTCAAAAAAATTAAAATTGAAATGGTGTTTTGTAAGAATCGCTTCTACCCACATGGTGACAAAGGAAAGCCTCTTATACAAATCACTGAAGTTCTCAATTTTTTAATACCCTTTTGATTAAAAAGTAGGCATTTTTCTAAATTGGGCGTTGTGTCACTTTGATATTAGATCAACGTTTTTTCACTGGAATCTCAAAAACCGTTACAGGGCTTTCTCAGAGCGTCACCAATTTGTCACTATGTTGTTCTTGTCAGAGTGGCAGTTATTTCTAGCTGTGGACTTTCAGATAGAAGTGTCGAATTTTTTAGTAACGCTGGAAACCCTGTTGCGGTTTGTAACTCATGTTGTAGATCACAGTACTCGTCAAGAAACATATTATCTCCGATGAGGCGAGAAATAATTTGGGTCCCGTTGTGACCCTGCTGTGCAAATTCGCTATGGTATTATTGGCTACCATTCAATGTGTCGATAATTATCATCCATCACCAATGAGCACCTTAAAAGGCGACCGTCGACCGTTATCGGTATCCTGCCGACTAGATTTCCCTAAGGACGACTGTGATTTCTGGCACTGGTATACTTTTATTTCAGGACTCAGTTCAAAATGTCGAACTCCTTCCCAGGTTCGACTTTCTATTAACCTCGGCATTGGAATACGAATGCATAGTTTTCTTGTTCAGCAATCGCGAGGTTGTTAAACAGCATACATTTACTTCCATAGAAAAGCACACAATACAATACAACACAACAGTAGCTGACGTTTCGGCAGTATCGTCTTCTTCAGAGCCTGGAAGGGCATGCTGATATACAATTTAGTAGGCCAAACACTTCAATAACACTTACAGTAAGACGAAAAGCTTCATCATGGCTATTTGTTTGTTATCTTCTCTACTCAGGAAGAGATGGACAATTGCTTTGAATTATTGATTGAGCAGTCTGAGTATATTAGATTCACCCGGAAGAAACCGAAAGAGACCTGGCTTCCATTTCTTAACGTTCAAATCAACTTGTCAAATAGCGGTTGCATGACAAAGTGGTACCGAAAACCAAGTAACAAAAACATCCTGGTTCATTTCCTTTCTTCCCATCCATCACACACAAAGAGGGCACTTGTGAGAAATATGTTTCGAACAGCTACCTCTGTGTGCACAACCAGGGAACTAAAGGAAGAATCACGCGATTGGCTCGGCAAATAGCCATCTCCAATGGCTACGAAGTAGTTACCGCAGGAGATAAGTTCAGAAGGAGAGCGACACGCCGAAACGAAACATTTGGCCAAAAAAAGGTCCTGTTTATGCTGCCCTTTATTAGCGATGAAGTAAGCATAGCTATAAAACGATGCCTAAAAAGGGCAGGTCTAGAGAAATCGGTAGCAATAATTGAAATACCACAGAATACTCTTCGTCGTCAATTAGTTCGCAACCGCTTGTATGACCCTCTATGTGAAACAGCCAACTGCGTAATTTGCCCTTCCGGCAGGGACGGTGATTGCATGAGTTCAGGTACGATATACCTGATCTCTTGCAAGGATTGCGGAGATGAATATATTGGCGAAACGGGCAGACCCTTGTGTATCCGTATAAAAGAACACCTAGATGGCAAACGAAAAGTGAGACAAAGTACCCCACTAGGCGCGCATAGGATACAAAAGCATAGCGGAAACGGTTTTGAAGTTAAAGTCAATATCCTCGCACAGGAAACTAAGACACCAACGCGCAATCTCCTAGAGGCCTTTTAGATAAATGCCAAAAATCCGGCAATGAATAGCAGGGAGGAATACCCAGAGGTTATACGCGACCTGGCCCCTTATCTTTATATCAATTTCTGACGTGGAGTGGCGCAGTCGTCAGCCATATGCGACTATAATCAGCTGTTCAAACCTTCCTCATTGGAAGTCATGTAAAAAAGCGGTTTTTCGAGAAGCTGTTGATCATGTAATTGCCATGAAGTTTTTCGTCTTACTGTAAGTGTTATTGAAGTGTTTGGCCTAATAAATTGTATATCAGCATACCCTTCCAGGCTCTGAAGAAGGCGATACTGCCGAAACGTCAGCTACTGTTGTGTTGTATTGTATTGTGTGTTTTTCTATGGAAGTAAATGTATGCTGTATAACAACCTCGCGATTTCTGAACAAGAAAACTACACGTCGAACTCCTTTTCAGCTCAGGTGTGTTAAGTGGAGATGATTCTACTCCATATATCGTTGTTCGACACTTAGGAACATCCGAACCACTATGGTAGGCAACACTACTCATCGAGGGATATTTTTCAGAAAATTGTTAACTAAACCCTCCGGTCAGCTCTTCATCTCATTGACGCAGTTGCCGAAGGTAGCCAGTGTGTATATTTTTCGAAATTGTTCTTTAAAAAATATGTTATTAATTATTACTCAAATAACTTCTCAAATCTGCATTCAAAGTTATCCTTTGTTTTTGCCTTGTGAGGTTCGAATCGGCGACTATCGACTGATTTCCATGAAGCTGTTAACAAAGAGGAATCTGAGAAAAATAACCAGAAAAAAGAAGTAGGCAGTCCGTCCGAGGTTTTTCGAACATTTCTTCGAAACAGTTTTTATTCCGCTTCATCGATAAAGGAAGCAAACTTTATTTGGAAAAAAATCTGAGAAAAATAACCAGAAAAAAGAAGTAGGCAGTCCGTCCGAGATTTTTCGAACATTTCTTCGGAACAGTTTTTATTCCGCTTCATTGATAAAGGAAGCAAACTTTATTTGGAAAAAAACCCTATATATTGAATGTTGTTGCTCATTGTTCCGTTCTAGTAGAAGCCTAAGCAGCTGTGTAGAACAACAGGTTGTTAAGAATAGCTTTGAATAGAGCAACCGTATGCCACTTTTGTCACGGAACATTAGTATTTATTCTTAGCAGAACGTTCTGGACATGTCTGAGATCAAAAAGCTTTGATTTCATTATAAACAGTAGCTGAAAATAGTTTATTCCTTCAACTTGAAATTAGTACGGCACAGCCTATAGTGAATTTCATTATTTACCCACTTGTTCATTTATCCATTTTTTCATTCGTGTGATCTGACTTCATATGTTGTGCGGATCCTTGCTTTTCTTCATTCTGTACGTTGTCTCCCATAAATCAACCACAAAATCCCCCGCATTCGTGTGTATGTTCAGCTGACACGTGAGTGCTTTGTCTTCTTCATGAAAGCCACCGATTGTTGGTCCAGTTGATTCTTCCTTGAATTAGGAGGTAGCTGTGCTAGGGAGTTTGCAGGTCTTCATCGCAGTTAAACGCAGATCGCTTCGGATTGAAAAAAAAGAGCTTTCTTTCAAAGAAACTTGGCATCACTTCGCGGTCGCCGTTCGATAAAGACGAATGCATGGCGTATTACTTGGGGATTGGTAGACGCAATAGACGGCAAACGCTTTATCCTTTATTTATGTTATTGCTACTGTAATTATTGTATTAAAAAACTAGCTGAAGGAAAAGCAAGGACCTCGGTGATGCAGTGGATAGTACGTGAGTCCCCGGGAGAGGTGGTCGCGTGTTCGGAGCTGGTATTTAATCCGAATTTGGCCAATATTTCATCATCATTGTAGTGGTATTTTATATAATAGCCTTCCTTGAAAAAAAGTAATAGGCGTTAGATAAAAAGTTAAACATTATTGTTATTGTTGGCATTATCATCACTATTATTATTATTACTATTTATTATTATTGTTGTTATTACTATCATTGCTATTATTTGTTATTTATTATTCGCTGCTTCCTCAATCCCTGAGGGATGCGCCATGCATTCGACTTCATTAAGCATCGTTGGAGGTGATTGAATGCATATCTGGCCTTTACAATGACTCGCGGTGGCCGGCCGATGTATCGAGCCAGTGCTGCTATCCTCCCAGACAAGTCTGGTACCAATTTGCCGACCCCGGAGGGATGGAAGGCTTGGTGGGCCATGGGCGCATTTTCACGTGCGCGCCGCAGTGGCGCCTCCAACCACTGCGCCACACGCCCCCTTATCATTGCTATTATTTGTTATTTATTATTCGCTGCTTCCTCCCAATGGTTTACCGCCTCATCGTGTCTGGGAGGTGTTTCTGAGTGTCAGGCTGCGATGTACAGGGGATGTTCATCAACTCGGCAGGGTCTCCCAAGGTGAGGAGGAGTCTGGCGTTTCCATCAGGAAGCCTAGCTAAGAGTAAACCAATACCAGAATCCACCACTGTCCTGATATCAAAGTCGCATGATGGTAAATCTCCCTCTGATCCACATGAGCTACGACTCCTGTGGCGGTGAAAACCTGAGGCAGACTTTTGGCAGCCTGCCCTTCCGGATTCCAGGGAACCACAATGGCTACCAGCAAATTTCCGAAAATGGAGATTATACTGGGGCCCGCACATCCAGTGAAGTTGAGCCATCAAAGTAAGGGTAGTTGAGAACATACCATTAAGTTCTAAGGTGAAGCAGGTATTGAAAACGTCCAAAAAAGGTTATATGGGGCTTTAGTTGGAATCCTTTACTTATATAACTAAGTTATCAAAGACAGGACTACGAACTTTTTGTGTAGAAACTTCATAATTAGTGCGGTTGCTCCTCGCTGTTCCATCGCATTTCGGATCGTATCTGTAAAATATATTATGAGTTTTATCGAGGTGGATGGTTAGTCTTTCTTCTAAATGGCTGACCTTTTGACGACTTCACATTTCCTGAGCAGTTATTACCACATTTTCATGTATAGCGGACGATGTGCATTCCACACAATCACATATGGCTTCCGGAGTGTTTGACACGATTGTGTGAAGTACATTCATTTTTCATTGGTTTATTTTGTCGCACAGGACTTTTTTTTACCACATTTTTGTAATCACTCGATAAAAGTTATTTACTTTAATTCCTGGGAAGGGTAATTGCGGTTCGATCTGGCTTGGGGTCCAAGTTTTGCAGATATCCCAACATCATAGTTAATTTCTTTGCTTAATGATTTACAAAAAACTTAGGATGAGTTCATTTTTCGAGCGAACTGTAGTTTATCCATTGAAGTGTTATATCTAGGCGTAGTTCACTTGGGTATGAGGTAGTGGACCGTCGAGGAGACCAGTTTAGGTGTTCCTCAAATATAGATATGGTCTACCAGTTAATAAACGACAGTCCCTAAGTGTTAAGCAAACCTAGTGAAGGACATAAAGAGTTTGTTGAAGAACTAATTAGCCAGTCGATGGGTGTGGATTTCCTCTATTCTAGCTCTTTTTCACTTTAAAAGTCCGCCATTGTTCAGCTATGGTATTAACCTTTGAATCGATATCTTACCCATTTCTGCAATTTTATGTGTACCTACAAAATGGTTTGGCTGAGTATCTTGTAATGTAGCCGGCTCTCAGAACATCAATTTGGGTTTCCCACTGCCAACGTTTGACAGTTTCCAATTTTCGAAAAATGGCAACCATCTTGTTAGCCTGAAGCTGCAATCAAAACCACAATTTCAAGTTTTCATTTACTGCCTCTCTTTTTTTTTATGACTAGATTCAATGTCGATTAGTGCTCACCAGATCATTCCCGTTGACGGATGATTGTTGAAAGCAGCGTAGGGTGAAAATTTGCCTGTGAAGCAGGTAATTCAAAAACCTCGGCTGGTGTGATGTACGTGAGCCGCAGTTGAGGGCAATCGCCGGTTCGCACCTATGTGAGATTCCCAGTTCTGCTCAAATCTTATCACCTTTGTGGTTGTGATAAAAGAAGGATAATGCTCTCGGTGTTGACTAATCCCTAGGAGATGCGCCATGCATTCGACTTCATTAAATATTGTTGGAGGCGATTGGGTGACTACTCTTCGCGGGTTCTTTGGCCACTAGCATATTTTCCATCCGTTTCTTTCATTCGCTGCTCTAAGAGTACATTGATGTCTGCGACGACTGCTCTGTTATTCATGGACTGTCTGCAGTAGCGACAATAGCTGGAACTGGGCCGCAAACACATTAGCCTATCTGGTGTTCCGCTCTAGGAGGCTCTTGCATCTCCTTGTGGTCCACATCTTTGTTATTCTTTCTCATTTATTGTCAGCAGGTCTCCACACATTCCCATCGATTGACGTCGCGTTCGAAATACATTTCTCCGAATCCCAAATAAAAATAATTTGCGAAGATCTGGGTCTGGGTGAGTGACGCCTAAAATTCTCCATGTTGTTGAAGTATCAGTTTGCACCTCTGCTGCGTAGAAGAGAGCTTGAACGATGGTCCAATTAAAAAGGTGTGCACGAAATTTGGAGTCTGTCAATTAGTTGAGCTCATAGCCTATACTGTTAGCTTCAAATCCTTTTGTAGTGATCTTTTCCAGTATTAATTACCAACTTTGTTAAATTTGGTTCACAAGGACCTTGCATTAATCTTCTCTTCACAGGTAGACAGGTGGTGATTGAAATGCTGTTCGAGATTTTCAATGAGGACCTGAGAAGTTTTGATCTTAGGTTTTAAGTTATACTACGAGCCCGTTATTCATCGTTTACGACTTCGTTGGGCGTCAGTTAGACGAGCGGTTCTGTTTGTAATGCTTCCGTCGTGCCCGTTTGGTCTTTTTTTCCTGAAAGATCCCACTCAGTTCGCAACTTTGTCAAAAGATCGTGTGCTGGGATGGGATCCATTACGAAAGATAACATTAGGGTCCTGTCAAGAAGGCGATACCCTGGAATCTGATCAATATGAGCATGAATCGTGTTGTCAAGAAACTTCCGTATTTGACTGCGTCTTTCCGTCTTTTCGGCAATTGAATTTCCATGGAATAGTTGCACTTTGGGTGTAAGAACGCGATAAAAGCATTCCATTCTCATTCCGGCTTCCTACTCCAAGCCTTAGGATCTACTTCTTACCTCATCCTACTCTGGTGTTGAAGACTCACACACAAAATTGATTGGACTTCGTTTCGTAGATCATAGTCTTCATGGCTTGCAACAAGTTTAATTTTGATGCCGTTCCAGTGATGCCCTCTGCACCCTTTGGTCAATTCTCATTTTGTATTCGTTCCTTGCTGGTGCGCAATTTTATCTACCTGGCTGAGCAGTAGGAAAAGTGTTAGCATCGTGCTACACGGAACCTTGTTATTTTCTCAGCTTCGCACTTGACACTTAAGTGACCCGTCCTCACTGGTTGTGCCGGCCCTAGCATAATCACCATTTATCGGAGGTTTGCTGGTTAAGCCATTGTGGTTTACTAGACTCCCGTAGTCAGCATGGCCAAAGTCTGCCCCAGGAATTCACCACCGTTCTGCTCAAATCTTATCACCTTTGTGGTTGTGATAAAAGAAGGATAATGCTCTCGGTGTTGACTAATCCCTAGGAGATGCGCCATGCATTCGACTTCATTAAATATTGTTGGAGGCGATTGGATGCATATCTGGCCTTTACAATGACTCATGGTGGCCTATCGATGTATCGAGGCAGTGATGCTATCTTCCCAGACAAATCTGGTGCCAATTTGCTGACCCCGGAGGGATGGAAGGCTTGGTGGACCATGGGTGAAAGGATCGATTCCACGTGTGTGTCGCAGTGGTGCCTCCAACCACTGCGCTGCACGCGCCGTGTGGTTGTGATATCATTATTAAAATATGGCGGCAGAGAGCTAGGAAAGTACTAGTCAGGTGCTCACTTGCTGATCTGTTTAACTAAACTTTGCTTGCAGGTGGTGTTCTTTGTGCTGTTCTCAGTTAGGCAGTATAGGGCTTGCACACATTTGGGTCAGAGTCAGAAAGTAAATCTGGACACCTTGCAACTGAGATTTGCCGTAGGTTATCGTAATTGTTTCGTGATCTTCTGCGGAGCTGATGCACCATGATATCACGAAATCGATAGTCATTGAATTCCTTGCCCATTGACTATCCCCCTCTCCCCTATTGAAACACTTCGACTAAACAACTACCACAGTAGCATCGTCAAGAACCAGGCCGTTGCTGGAAATGCATATATTTTCGTATATTCTGTATATTTTATCGCCTGCATAACTGCTGACTGCTGTTACAATGTGATGCATTCATGTTCTCTTGGTGAGAAATGTCTTGATTCACAATGTTTTACTTTTCCATTTTCTGCCTACTACAATTTTCACGGCAGTTTACTAAGCGAAATACAACCACAGCGATGCTGAGATATTTGCAAAACTCCGGACCTCAGGTGTCTGCGGTGGGGAACGAACCCGCTATTGTCTTTTCCGGGAAGTAACGCGCTCACCACCACACCATGCGGGTCCTTCGTTTTGCCTGTCTCTCAGCTATATTTCAGAGGGAGATTTGCCACCATGCGACTTTGATACTAGGACGGTGGCGGTTTCTTGTATTGGTTTACTTTTAGTTACGCTTCCAGATGGAAACGCCGGACTCTTTCTCAGCTTGGGAGACCCTGCCGTGGGGACGAATTACCCTGTTGTATATCGCAGTCCGATACCCAGGAACACCTCTCAGACACGATGAGGCGGTAAACCGTTGGGAGGTGTCTCAGCTTGGCACTAAAATACTGGACATTTTTCTAAATAATAAACTAGAGTAGGGTTGACAAAAGTTGATTACGTTATGATCAACGATGTTCTACGTGCTATTGCAAAGTGTGTATACGAGATGAATACATCCTAGCATGATATGCAGCTGATGCAGAGAACGTGCAGCTGTGGTTTCTTTACGGTGGAGAGTATTTTCGCTGAGATAGAGTCAAAGTCCTAGAAAGGCTTGCCCCCGAAATTATGTGTCAACAGTTATGAACAAGTTAATCCTTTCGTGGTACACTCTAACATCAAAATTCCATTGCCTGATGAGTGAGGCGTGTGAAATAAAGCCTTATTCTCACTCCTCTGGCTTTGATCACAATTTTGGGAATATTGTTGTTCAACAGAACTGACACCTCTTGCTTGTCCGATGTTCGTTCCCTCTCGGAAGCGTTACAGTTTTTAATGGATTCTATTGATTTCTTGGAACACATTTCGGGGTTTGTGATTTTTCCATAATTCAATAATTTAAAGCTGATGACTTCTTTTCCGAGCAGGACAAGTTAGCGATCTTTCCAAATGCGAATTTGATTAGTGGGAGTGTTCCTGTGCTTCATCCTTGTCCCAGAATAGATATGAATGGGCCGAAGAAACAGACAGTTTCAGTAGCCCAAAATATGCGCGGATGAGATTACACGACAAATACCTCTTTGCTTCCCATCCAGTTCGTGCGACATCTATCTGTCAAGCTTTTCTCACTTCTTCATTTTGTTCAAATGCCTCTAAACTGTTTTTCTAGTTTTACTTATGCATGCCTCGTCCTCATGTTCTTGAACCACTCTGCATGGTTCAGTTGCCGACGTAACAGTTTTAGATGGTCATCGCCCATGACTGTGGGCCTTCTCCTACCTTCCTCATCTTCGTCCCGAATCCTTTTCAACTAATTCGAACCGTTTTCATGCCGCACAATCGTTAACTGCTTCTTTCTAAGTAACTATAATATATTCTTTTTAAATAATAGTAACATAGTAAAGTACAACCGTGCCTCCATTACCGTAGCTTTGTACGAAATTTTGAAGAACGCCAAAAACAAAACATTTATTAACACATTCTGCTTGACAGAGGTGATCAGTTAAGTGTAGACGGGATACTTGAAATCGTCATGGTTTTACTAAGTTCTAACATATAGTGATTGGGACATAAAATACTAACGATTCCCTTAGAGGCAGCCAAAGTCGCAAAGTCGTACCAGTTTTAGATGGTTATTGCTGATGACAATGGGTCTTCTCCTACCTCTGTTATCTTCGCCCAAAACCAAAGCAAAATAGCAAAGAAATTGATGCATATAGAGTAACTAAGAGAGCGAAGATTAAGTCGTAATAAAGATGCAGCAGTATTTGGATCTTTAGGTGACTACTCTTCGCGGGTTCTTTGGCCACTAGCATATTTTCCATCAAAGAAAAGAAATTGATGCATATAGAGTAACTAAGAGAGCGAAAGATGGAGTGATAATAGAATGAAAATAGAAAGCGAGAATGAGGGGATACTGACATTCTGTAAAACTCTTCCAGAAATCTCGTTTCTTCGTGACTGTGGTGTTTTCGAGAGCCACTCACTGTTAGTGGTACCTGATGCTTGCGAAGACGTCGGTTCTGCTGGCAGTGCGCTGAACGCCTTACTGATCACCGTAAATCATTGAAAGCAATTATAGTTTCAGTTAACCTATTTAAGATTACCATCTACCTATAATTTTTTTTTCATATGGAGTATATGTGCGCTCAACAAGGATACTCTGTACTGAACGAATCGCTGCTGGAGTCATCAAGGATTCTTATTCTTTTGCTTGTAAGTCGTCCTTATCCGAAAAGATAAAACTCCGCGTTAAGTTCTTACCAACTGGCTTACCTTCAAATGTAGTAAAGTCATTTAACCTCGGTACTAATAATCAATGGCCGGGACTACAGGTGATACAGGTGACTAATAATCAATACCTTCATGGATTGTTAAGCTAACACAAGATTGATAAAGATATTCGGCTAAAGTTTCGGCGTCTTTTCTTTCTCAGGGCCAGTGATCCGAGTCGATGGTCCACGGTGCAACAATTCCAGTTCGACCGTTCTTAAAATAATGTCGTTGTTTATTGAGGAGCTATTAGTTACACCTCTTTTTATTACCACTACATGTATTGTCTCTGCTGTTCTATCTGTTGATTATCGAGTTACCAAGCATAGACCAAAGAAGTTCACATCCGTCCTTGCCGTATTCCAGGATTCTCCAATAATTTTTCTCAACTGACAGGAGAATCATTTTACTGTTCTGGAAGGATGATCGTTCAAAAATTTCATTATGGGGTCGAGAGGTTTTACACGTGTACGCTTTGCGTATTATGTATCCAGTATGCGGCACAACCCTTTTCCAACGTACTCGTGGTATGTGACATGGTGTCTGATCTTTTTATTGGTAAACTGTTGAAACTTCTGAAATCCTTTCTTTCTTGCATAGCAGTTGGCGCACCTACCATCAACATCTCGATACTACGTACGTGAACTCTATGTTTTGTTCAAATAGCGTTCTCTGTTTCGTAAGAACTATAGCTGACTGGTTTCCTCGTGTTCGCTTCTGAAACTGTCATGCTGACATGAATAGGTATGGCTGCACTACTCGGATATTTCCCATAAATATCGCTCATGTTTGAATTTAGCGGTGTTCTGGTTTCTCCGGACGCGTGTGTTATTTTATAATGATCAATTGAACGGTTGTAGTATGTCGTAAACAATATTATTTGTTGATGATTTGGTGAAGTTGCTTGGAAGTTGGAACTAGCAGTTCAAATCAGGGTGAATGTTGCTTTTGACGATAACCATTGCGGGACATCATTGCTTTATAGGACCTCGATAAGAAACAAATTTCTATTCCAGGGAGCCAGCAGTGAATCCTTTCCGCTAGGAGCTGCTTTCAAGCCCACTCTAAAAATCTTGGAAACGCCGTGGATTGTGCCTGACTACCCAATTGCCCATACCATACTAAACGCTAACCGCTTGGCGACGAACAGTGAGCAAGGCGTGTGGATTTGTGGTTGGTGACCTGATAACTAGAAAAACTCAAAACGCTGACAGTTTCTTACTATCACGGTCGGAAATCAACAATATAACTTCTTCCCTTGTTTTCTTTATTTTCATGCTCTTGGTATTATAGGAGTGCCGATAGAGGAAATCGCGTAACTACTATGCGCGATGTTCACAATGTTTATAACAGTTATTGATTGAGCAAGAATCAGTTAAAGTTATGCCGTAGGTTTTCTCAGAATTTACCCCATTAAGGTACGGATGCTCAGTGGAAGATAGCCGACCTGCCGAAGTTCGCCTTCGACCCTGATGAGATGGCTGCATTCTACTTTCAAGGTCGTCCTCAACACGCGTACACCCACGGCGTGTACGAGCTCGATGAGCAGGTGAGATTTTCTGAAAACAATGGATCGTTTGAAAATGTACAATTTTTTCCGTTGTTAGTTAAAACAGTGAAAACAAAGGATAAAAAGATAAAGCTCTCGGCTTGATCAATCCCTGAGGGATGCGCCATGCATTCGATTTTATTAAGTATCGTTGGAGTTGATTGAATGCATATCTGGCCTTTACAATGATTCGCGGTGGTCTACCGATGTATCGAACCAGTGCTGCTATCATCCCAGACAAGTCCGGCACTAATTTGCCCGCCCGTGTGTAGCTCCTCTAACCACTGCGCCACACGCGCGAAACTAAGCCTAGATTTTACTAATTTGAGCATTGATAGTAGTTTTTCTCCCGCCGTAGACGAACACAACACTCTCAATACAGCGTCTGTTTTATGACAATGAATTTTTGACAGTTTTTCCTTCTCGTAGCCGTTAATTCCGCAGATGATTTGATACCACCTGCATAGAGATCACTTGGGATCTGAGACGAAGAACGAGACTGATCTCAGACCAAGAATTCAACCTGAGATGAGGATGAGCTTACATATAGTTAAAAGGCGTTTATTTCACTTTATTATTTGGGATATTGGGAACTATATTTTATATACTGGGAACTTTGGCAGTGATCCACAATTATTTCTCGCAATTTTACGAGCTCTAAT
>MQTX01000190.1:31071-42820 GCA_009735665.1 Angiostrongylus cantonensis | reverse complement strand
CCTGCAACACACACGTGGAATCGATCCCTGGAAGGATAGCATCACTGCTTTAATACATCGGTAGGCGACAGCGAGTCATTGCAAAGGCCAGATATGTATTTAATCACTTCCAAACGATGCTGAATAAGGTAAAATGCATGGCGCATCCCTTAAGGATTGATCAACGCCAAGAGCTTTATCCTTTATCTTTATAGTACTTACTTGATACTTGAACGGGCCATCCTCACTGGTTGTGCGGGCACTGGCATGATCTCCGTTTTTCGGAGATTTGCTGGTTAAGCCATTGTCACGAATCCCGAGGTCAGCCTCGCCGAAGTCTGCGAAGGTCTACACCACCACAGGCAGTCGCAGCCCTTGTGGATCAGAGCGGGATTTTCCACTATGCGATTTTGATACCAGGACGGTGGTAGATCCTGGTATTAGTTTACCTTTCGCTAAGCTTTCTGATGGAAGCGCAGGA
Organism: Angiostrongylus cantonensis; assembly: GCA_009735665.1. Classification (NCBI taxonomy): domain Eukaryota; kingdom Metazoa; phylum Nematoda; class Chromadorea; order Rhabditida; family Metastrongylidae; genus Angiostrongylus; species Angiostrongylus cantonensis. The sequence continues at coordinate 42,360 of MQTX01000190.1, read as the reverse complement.
CTCCTTGGAGACCTCGCCAGAGGGACGAATCCTCCCTGTACATCGCAGCTCGACTTCCAGGAACACCTCCCAGCCAGGATGAAGCGGTAAACCGTTGGAAGGCATGATTTATACAGTACTCCTTAATTATGTTCATCCATATAAGAGATAGCACATTGGCTCCAATGAGGCGATTTCGTTCTGCAAACCCTTATTTTCCTATGTCAGTACCAAATAGCGTTGTTGCTTCCGATAATAGATTTTATAAAAAAGTCATCCTGACTAATGTAATTCGTTTGTTTCCTATTATTGATATTCGACCAAAGAAAGGAGGAAAAATAGATCTTCGAAGTTGTAGCTTTTCAATAGAAATGGTTTGCGATCTCTGTTTTTTGCATGATTTTTACTCCAAAACTTTTTAGCTCGATCCTATGATATTAGCGCTGTAAATCATTTGTATCTAAAGAATATCTAGCAAATGATACCAAGCAGCGTAGTTCTGAAGGATTGTACTGCTCGTGTTCAGAACCGTGTTAGGTCGTTGAGCTATCGTTGCGCTCCTTGCGTCGACAGTCCCAGCGTTGTGTTGGGCCTCGCGTACCTTCCGCCGGCGCTGTCGATCCGCTTCCTGGCCCTACATTCTATCTATCCCATATCTCGATCCACATACTATGGTATCGACAACGGAGCTCTTGGTTTGAAGGTGAGTTAGTCGTAGTCGAACCAGCTCTGTATTTGTGTTGAATCGCCGGCATAGTTAGCTCAGTTGTAAAATACTTTTTTTAGACAGATTCCTACATTTCTTTGTAAGGAAGCTCGAAGATTTCTCTTTTTAAGAGCGAAATACTCGTCAGAGTTGATTGAATGTCAGCAAAGGCGCAGTAATGAAGCAAAGAACATTCACCACGCCATAATTTTCTTATCAGTGCGTAATGAAAAATTGGCCCTAGACGTTGCTTTCGTAAGCAAGTTCAGCAGTTTTCCTCCTTTGAAGATGAAGGATAGCTGAATAAGTTGCTAAACTCAGTTGTAGCTGACATTTAGGTACATGGTTTTTGTAATGTCTCTTTTTTTTTAGAAAGTTGCACTAAATGTATAATGGATAAGTGGAGATGAAAGTTTTGCTACTGGTTATTTGTCCTTGATCTGACGTGGATCAGCGAGAAACCAACACGTTGCCATTTCCCCTTATATAAATTTTCCACGTACCCACTCTTTTAATGAAATGCTTGTAGAAAGACTTTTGAGGTGGCAGCATTGCAAATATTGGAACACTTGCTAATTTCTCCTCATTACGCTTCTCATTTTCTCATATTCAAAAGCACTATAACTCGGAACTAGACTTACATATAAAAGGAAGTACTCAGTGAGATCTCTGAGTAGTATGAGTATGTACTACCTACTTTAGTTCGAGTTTTGTGTAAGATGTAATGAACTAGGAGATCATCGTCAACCAGCTATAGGATTAAGCTATCGCTGTTCTTCGACGTGATATTGGCGACATGCAAATCAGAAGATCAGTTTGTCTCCAGCCTTGCAGTTACGGAAAAGTCAGACAACAATCATTTTCTTCTCGAGCAATCACGAAGAGAAATCTGGAAGCGTTTCAACACTGTCACATGTCGAGCGTGTGAGTGTGACCTTTTCGATATTCTCACTTACTTGGGTGCTTGGTTGGCTAGTCGTCAATTGTTGTGCGGACACTAGCACAATCTCCATTCTTCCGCAGTTTTGCCGGTTTAAGTTTAGGTTCTTCTCCTCCTTTCACCACCAACATTTTACACGATGTTTAATGGTGGTTTTCTCCAGAATACCGAGTTAGAGGCGCTAAGACATTTTAAATGGTTCATCAGGCATTGAGAAATCTTCGTGAGCGAAAGACGGTTTACCTTGTGAGTAAGAATTTCCAAGAGCGCACCGATTCGTGCTTGTGGATTGCCGACCAACCCTTCTCAGCGTGAAAAGCCCTGCCAGAGGTATGAATCCCCCATTCACCTCCCTTCCACGATGAGACGGTAACCCGTTGAGAGGACTTGTAGTATTACTTGCTCTGGATAGTCGAAATACAAATAATTAAATTGTCTTTCATTTCATTTTCGGAAAGGAGATAAGAATACGCAATGCTTAATGATTTTTTTTTGCAGACTGTCTTCCGCTTATTGAATATGAATACCTTAGTGAGATTAAAAAGGAGCAAACTAAGATAACGAAGCTAGTGATGGTGTAAGCAATCATTCTTAGCTTCTAAAGCTTAGAGTTCGATAAATGGTTTTTGTTTTCTTGTAGGGACACTCTTCAAGGAACAACGCTTCGTCTTATGTTGAAAATGATCGCGCGAGATGGTGGACAATATTCAACCATTATTCTGATGACTCTCATGGCGTTGGTGAAGTACTATGGTGTCAAATTGGACATATTAAATGAAATCGAGTCATGTTCGTATTCAACAGAAGTTGTATTATAGAATTTCCACTTTTATCTAAATATTTATACGAAATGCTCCTGGTGCAATTGATTTGCGCGTTTTTGCTGCTTCCACAACCCAATCTTCCAAATCCCAACTTTCTCGGTATGAGTGTTCTCTTTTGTATCTTGTTTTATCGAATCGTCCTCAAGTCTAGAATCCGACTGTTCTACATGTTTTTGGAAGTCATGTTGTAAACACCCCCATATTACTGAACCTACTACTCCACAGCACGTTTCCCACTGATGCGTCGAATTTTGACAAGATGTTCCGCTGGAATCGTGGGAAACTTTCCAAGGAGTTTCCAGGACAACGTAACTAGTTGACGAGTCTGATGTCGTATAAGAAAAGACATATCAGCCAGTGACTATGTCTATCTCATGACTATGCGAATCCTTGGCATTCGTTTATTTTGTTTCGGGCTTTCAGGCGATATAATTAGATTAGATTAGGTGACCTGGGAAGTAGAGGAATAAATCGTCAGCTCTACGTCATTTCTTTGTAAAGGGTGTCTTCAAATAATTTGAAATAGATAATGATGACTAGTGGCTACATTCTACTTCAAAGGATTTTAAATATTTCTCAGTGTGCATGCAGAGCGTCCCTCGATGTTCACGCGCACTGATGCTCGCCGCTGAATATTTGGCGTTGGCTGCGCAAGGAAGGGGAGGTCTACGAAGTGGTCCTGCCGCAAATCCGTCCTTCACTTACGTTTTCGATCAAATAAAGGCGGTATGACACACTTTTGAAAGTTATCTTATTCTGTTTAGTTGTGAGTGCCGCAGTTACTTTCAGGAACCAAATGGCGAACAAGTTCGCGAATTGTTTCGTATAGTGAGAGAGCAATGGTTGCATAGTGAAACCGAGATGATTAGAGCAGGTAGTAAGATGGGAAGCAATTCTTTCCTTTCCTCATCTCTCTTGGTTCAGCGAAGATGTTGAACACGTGTTTTAAGTTTTGTTTATTTGTTGACAGTGAGCATATATCACGTTTGGTGTTTTCTGTTCTGTTTATATCATTGCTTTGCCTAAGTTCATGTACAGGATACGCTAGAATATAACACATCCGCAAAAACCGTTAGCACTAACACATACGCGTGAATATGAGTGAATGCGTAAAGGTGGAGATCAATCCTGTGCACCTTGAACACGTCGGCAGTCACATGGGTTTTAATTTCTGTGTATTGATCGTCGTTAACTCCTTATCCTTTGCATGTAGAGAAGCCACATAGTCTTGCGAATAATTGCTTGGAGACCTTTGTGGGTATGAAGTATGAATATACATATGTTCTTACCAACTACCTTTTTTAGCTGACGCGAGGTAGGTATAGATGTTCGTATTGTTGTTGTTGTTGTTGTTGTTGTTGTTGTTGTTGTTGTTGTTGTTGTTGTTGTTGTTGTTGTTGTTGTTGTTGTTGTTGTTGTTGTTGTTGTTGTTGTTGTTGTTGTTGTTGTTGTTGTTGTTGTTGTTGTTGTTGTTGTTGTTGTTGTTGTTGTTGTTGTTGTTGTTGTTGTTGTTGTTGTTCATCTGCTGACGTTTTGGCGACTAACGCCTTCTCCTCAGAGTCTGGACGTATCAGATGTGACAGTCGCCCCACAATTCGGTTAACCATACAGTATTAATGAAGGTCCGGTACATGAAAAGCCGCCAATTCTCAATGACCACTCACTGTGCCACTGGACCACGTATGTTGTTAAAGATGGATTGTGAGTGAGACCCACCCATTGGGATGTGTATAAACATTGTGTGGCTACTCTTACATATACGTCCAGGCACTGAAGACGGCGAATCCACTGAAACGGGGGCCATTGAGGAATGACAACAACAATAAGAACATCTATAACAACCTCTTGTCAGCTAAAAAAGTGGAGTCCGTAAGAACATATATACATATATATCGATTATTATGCCGTTATTTATAGAAAGTCGACTTTTTGAGTTATGGAGACAATATGACTTTGTTTCGAAGAAAATCTCGCAATGGAATTTGGTAGGAGGTTTGCAAAAAAAAAAAAGGCAGCAAAGAGCGGCAACAAAAGCAAAAATCAGCAAGAACAGCAAAGAAGCAAAGGGAACTGAACCAAGGCCAGCTATAGTGTTTCAGAAAAAGAAATTCACTCTGGTCGTCAGTACTTTCTCGGCCATTTTTGACATCAATGAAAACCTCATCGTTAATTAGTTTTTATTGTAATCGCTGTTGTCTGTAAATTAAATCGTTACCTTATCTTTACAACCACTTCCAACTGTCCTATTTCTAATTTGGTTGTTCTCACGAAGCCAAGATTGCATGAAATCATTTCAACCACATCACTGTGACCTTGAGTTTTATGTTCATCCTTTCATCCAGTCTCTATCATCTCAGCTTACTTCCAAAAAATTTTTCTTTATGTGTTGTCTCATGTAATACTTCAGTTTGTAGTCTCCCATTGAAAATTCCTATCTTCTATATAACTCTAATTAAGTAATAACTCATGGTTATTCGTAGCCGACAATGAATGCGGCGCAAGCCATTTAAAAATTAGGTACAGATTTTTTATAGACAAAGATACTCGAAAACACTTATTAAGCTCGACATCTTGAAGCTGCAGCCCAAATCTACACTCGGTTGGAAGTGGAAAGAATCTGTCAACGAGTGGGTGTCCTCAACTGAATTTAACTGTCTCGGCAACTATTCACCAGACAAGGGTCGTGTTAAAGATTTTTTAAAACAAAGCATGCTACGTTTGATGAAATCCGTTTTCTTGTTTTTAATTAACAAGAGTTTCTTTAGATTACAAAGTCTGTTGTAATGATAGGCTCATCTCATAGAATCAGAAGTTCCCGAGTGTGATGAATTGTGGATTGGACTCTTAAAAATAAAACATCTTAAATTGAATAGGCAGATTTTGATTCAAGAGGTGTCAGCACAGCTTAGTGTGAAGCTGGCTTGATGGCCTATAGCAAAACACACGTTTTCTAATTTCTTGCTGCAAGTTGAAGCAAGTGTAAGGTTGATGACCCTTGAATTCAACCCTTTGAAAAGTTTGTAATGTAAGATTAGCTCTAAGTCACACGTACACCACCTATGAACGTACGTACATGCAAAATACAACATACACGCATACACACGCATATACACACACACACACACACACACTACATATTAATATACATGGGGTACTGGTTGGAAAACTAATTAAATCCTTGCTGTGTCAAAGCCTATTTTACCATCAAAAGAATACAAGGCATCTTCTAAGTCTAGAGCAAGCGAGTTAGTGGGGCAAGCAAACATTGACCTTGAGGAATCAGAGAGCTCCAACGAAGGCATTCGATTGCAACATACAGTTTCGATTATAGTGTCAACAAATGGCCCATTTCATTCAAGAAATCACAGGAACATTCCTGAGGATTCATTCAGGTCCATCTCCAGGATAAAACAATTAGGCCAGTTTAGGAAACAACTGAATGCATCTGGCTATGGTATCAGTAATTAAACGTATTGCGGGATACTGGTGGATAGATTAGAATCTCGATCTGAACAATGCTTTTGAAATTACGATAGACATGGCTGACACACACACACACACACACACACACACACACACACACACACACACACACACACACACACACACACACACACACACACACACACACACACACACACACACACACACACACACACACACACACACACACACACACACACACACACACACACACACACACACACACACACACACACACACACACACACACACACACACACACACACACACACACACACACACACACACACACACACACACACACACATACACACATACACACACACACATACACACACACACACACACACTATACATATACATATACATGTACATATACATATACATATACATATACATACGCATATACATATACATATACATATACATATACATATACATATACATATACATACACATACACATGTACACATACACATATACACACACACACCTCATATACATATACACATACACATACACATACACACACACACACACACCTCACCCACTAATGCTGTTCTCATCTCGAGCACTGCTTCGACCTTTCATACTTAATTAAACAAACATTTTTAGCATATCCCCTGCATCCCGGTAGGAATCGATCGCATGCGTTCGAAATCGGTCATTGTGGAAGCTGCGGCTAGGGTGATTTCTTTATGTTTGTTCAGAAGATTCATCGTACTCTAAGAAATTTTTTCATTAGTAACTTCCACGACCGACTTTCTATACTCTATACTTTCTTATACTTTACTTCTTTTACTTCTTCTTTTACTTCTTTTTTTACTTCTTTACTTTTTTTACTTACTTTTTTTCTATACTTTTCTTTCTATACTCTTTCTATACTTTTTTCATTAGTTCTCATCTTGTGTTTAAGCAGTCAACAAAACGAACCAATAATATCGATCAGTATGCTGAAACTAGGAGCCCTTAACTCGCATTGCTCGAAACAACACACCTTTGCTTTTCCTTACTGTTTTTTAGCATAAATTTGGAATTAGTTGTGTGCTAAATTCATGAACAAGAGGTGGATTGTAAGTATTTTCGGCTGTAAATAATGTAAAAATTAGGAACAACACGACGATGTCCTTCAGGTAGACTTATTCGGTGGTTGGTTGGACACTCCGCCAATCACCCTGCACGCGAAACCTTCAGCAGTAGTGAACATGGCGATTCTCGTCGATGACATGGTACTTTTCGAAATTATTACCTGTTACGAGGCTGTTAGATCTTCATGTTATCAGCAACTGCTCATGTTTTTGTGACATTTTTGAATATACTATATGAAGAACAACAGTTTCTTTCTTGACTTGTATATTGCAATTATTATGAAGCATTGTGGAATAACATTTTTATAGAAGCCAATAACTTGTAAAGTTAGCCGTTGCTGTATTCCGGGCATCACCGTGAAAAGTGAAGAGACTACAATCTCGTTCGAAACTTCGCGTTCTATATTGGATTCACACAACAAGCCCGGTAATCCAGGTGTGTATCTTAAGCCTAGGGTCCAAAATTCTGATTCGGTCGTGAGGGGCAGTGATTGACAAGTCGTTCGGAAATTTTGGATAACAAAGAAGAAAAGGCAATTAGGGATAGTTATTGTTGCCTGTTTTTTTTTATTTACAAGATCCAGCTTCTACCAGACTTGTCCGGGACCATGGAGTGGTGCCCCGCAACCCACCTTTGAACGCCCTAGAACGGGTGCGCCACAGGATTCCAGGGAGAATTGACCGGACCAGCATTCAATAACTTAGCGGAGTTTATAAAACATTTTACGAGGAAGGCCTCAATAGACTATTTCATCTAAATCTTTAGTAGATTTCAATACTTTTTTAATAAACAGTAATGGGTTCCTGTTATTAAGGAGCACTGCTATGTGCCTGCCTTGTGTGTGTTGGAATACCAAAGCGACCTGACGACAATCTTCCCGAAGTTTTACAAAGTAGTTTCTCCAGCACTGGCCTGCAGATCGAATGTCACTCCTCTTTACCACATGGGTCAGGTACTGTATTGTAAGCACTTCTTAAACTTCACTATATGGAAATTGTTAGTAAGGCCTCGGTACATCGTCGATTCTTGCTGCCGCTGTCATCCGTGCACTTTGGCTGACTGCTGGTGTCAATCACTCTGAGAAGAACGTTTGTCATGCGGTAAGTGAAAGGCAGTGTTGTTAGACTTTTTGTGCCTTTTATGATTGACCATTGAGTAACATTACTACATTAATATGGCATCACTGGTAATAATATGAGTAAGTTTAAGTGAAAGGATTCAATTAATAGGAAATTGGGATAATTCCAGTGCTAAGTAATGTGGTGTGCAACCGTATTTTGCCAGCGGTTTTCTTTTTGGTGAAGCGGAAGATGTGGAAATTAGTGAGGACTACATAGTTGTCCCCTATTGGTTCAATGTTTAATTTTTCATGCCATGGTACGTAAATTACAACGCATTTTTGTCACCGAAAGCCGGAGCACTCTCCGGGTCATATGGTGGACAGGGTGGTGCTTCATCCTTTGTCTACTTGTTTATTAGTGAAATCTGACCGTGATACTATAAAAGTCTCGGTTTCACTGCGAGCATGATCGAACAAGCGACAATTGTGAAAGCATTATTACATTGGGTAATACTCGTTTCCAGTGCTGGTGGTGCTTCCTGTCGAAGGTTTTCTAACCATTCAATAATATTCAGGTACTCATGGTAGAACAACTGCTGACAACTGGTGGAGGATGGCAGGATCAAGTGGGTTGCCTCTATCCTGGAATAAAAAAAGGTTAGTGCTCTAAGTTTGTTCAATCTAGTGCTTTCAATCCTGGTGCCTCAACAACGTCGTGGAGCATATTCAACATATAACGCCCAACACTTACTTTTCAATAACTGACTGTAATTTTTCAATCACTTTAGCACTTGAGGAATTGGTAACTTCATACAGTTGTAGAAGCGACTTCGCTCTATATTATTAACTGAATATATATTAGTGTGGTCCGGATTACGATAGCGTGGAAAGTAACCTGCATGGCTGTTAAATGGATGCGTTGATTAAGCAGTGTGGTCCTCAAAGGGCCTCAACTTGAGCCGAAATTGGCTTGACAAGCGTTATGTAACGAATAAAGTGGCGAAGTGGAGCGGTTCAGGTCGTGTAGAATATTAGCCACGCTGGTCGTTTAATTATCATGTTGATCTATGAGCCTCAAACATGGGTATTTAAATCGTTTACTTACATAAATACAACATTAACAACATAATAGTAACGATAGAGAAGTAACGGTAAAAGAATCACGCGAGTTAAAGCTATGTGGTGCTATGGCTAGTAGTGAAGTGAGGCTAAAAGCGAGATAATGGCATTTGAGTATTACTGCGTCATTAATATAATAATAACAGCAATATTGAATGATTACATACAAATAACCGTTGGTTAGCTGTGAGCGGTGCCGCGTTCGCACTATCAGCGGACGGTGCGATTGCCGAGGGAGACAGTATGCTGGGGCGGAGAGGGAAACTGTATGCGGGGGCGAGAGTGAGACACTATGCTGGGGTGGAGAGATATACTGACGAGCCGCATTTTCGGCTGAGGTAAGAATCAACATTGTAGCGGTGAGGTGTACTTTAGCATGATTGATGAGGACAGTAAGTTACACGAGCATTGACGATGCTATAGATAACGAAAGACGAGTTATCTACGGAACACAGTTAGGTGGATGTGTGTTGTGGTTAACGCTATGTCAACAACGTGAAGTTTGACTATCGATAGATGTCACTATTGCCTAGGAGTCAAAGGCGTGAATGATAATGACTGCAACTGACAAGCTTATACCGGCTTAACAAATACGCTGCATAAGTTGGCCGCTCTGCGGCCTTGTACTACACTGTGGGAGGAATGATGCATGCCACCGATGGTGTTGCAAACAGAACGCATTTGGAAACACCTCCACCACTATTGGCAGCGCACCGAAAACAAGCTAAGAAACGAGATACACTATTCTGAGGTTTACTGAGGATGAATGGGAATGGGTGAGAACAAATTGAGGTGATTGAGAATGACTGGGAATGATGTTGTGAGGATCGGATTATCTGCGCTACCGATCTGGGGTGAGGTGAGTGATGGCATGTCTCCGCCGTTGAAGGCATCTGGCTTATATTGGCTGCAGGCGCCGCGTGCGTATGCAACCGAGGCCGATCTGGAATGTTGATCGTGGACTGTAACAGACTGTACTTAACTGCCTGAAACATCAAACCTTCGTTGTTTCACAAGGAAGTAGTGAACTGTTTTACTGCTACGCCTCCTCCTTCGGATAAGCTATCGTTGCTGTTCGACTGAAGTCAAACCTGAACCGTTATTATGCCTGAAACACTGAACGTAATTGACCGAGTAGATTATGAAGGTTACATTGCGGTAACTGGTGTGGGCTGCGAGACGGCCATGAGATAGACATCAAATACTATTGTTTATAAAGGTGGAGAACTTCTCAAGAGGGAAGTTCTCTATACACTACCCATACCCAAAGAGAGGTAGGGTCGTATGAATGTATATTTTTATACAGCACAACTTCAAATTTAAACAAATTTGGAACCAAATTTTTCAAGGAATTGTAAAACAAAATTCAAACTGCTAAAATTTCTAGCTTAGAAATGAAATCCAAACATGAACGATAAGTTGAGGAGCAACATCGTATCCTGTTGGATGAGATATCGTCTATTCACATGCTTTTGATTTCGACATATGAACCTTGAAACAATAAAATGGAGGATATACATATACATATGGGGCAGACTTTTGCCAGGCTGTCCTCGGGACTCAAGTGAACCGCAATGGCTAAACCAGAAGAGGCCCGCACAACCACTGAAGACGTGAAGACCAAGTATCCAAGTAAGTAGGTATGAATTTCCACAGACACTCTTTACCGTGTTACAATCTATCGTAAGTTCCAGAAAGAATTTCATCTTGGGAAAAGTGGACAAATTTTGCTTGGCAAGGATCTTTGGCATCCTATGGTTTTCACTGTAACTGATAAGTTTTAGAATACCGTGATAAATTGTTTTAAGGTTGGAAGTCACCGCATCAAGTGATTAAACATAATACATCTCATGCTTCTTGTGCTAAGCAACCGTCTTCATGTTAGAAATGAAGGATCTTATAACAGCACAGCCTAAAAAAGATAAAAAGATAAAGCTCTCGGCGTTGATCAATCCCTGAGGGATGCGTCATGCATTCGACTTCATTAAGTATCGTTGAAGGTATTGAATGCATATCTGGCCTTTACAATGACTCGCGGTGGCCTGCCGATGTATCGAGCCAGTGCTGCTATCCTCCCAGACAAGTCTGA
>MQTX01000190.1:2432-12614 GCA_009735665.1 Angiostrongylus cantonensis | reverse complement strand
GCATTGATCAAGTAATTCTTTGTATTCTTGTTGAGCAAACGCGAGGTGTTATTATTATTCTTTATTCACAAATAAGCTGACGTTTCGGCGAGGAACCATAGGCATAGGACCCAGAGACATGAGCAGGAGGACTTTGAAGTACGCGTTACGATCCTCGCACAGGAGACGAAAACACAAGCGCGCAAAACACTCGAGGCGTTCTGGATTAATTCCAGAAATCCGAAAATGAACCGCAGGGAAGAATGCCTCGTTATCACGCCTGATATTGGGCAGTATATAAGCCTATTATTTTGAGGGGAAGGCCACATTACGATTCCATGTGAATTCTGTGCTCCACTAGACATACCCCATCCCTAGACTAGAAGCCTCATAGAAAGCGGTGGGTGCGCAAAGTTGCGTTCATTGTGGTTGAAATCTTGGTTTAGCGTTTTCTTTGTTTGGTTATGGAGGCGTTTGACCGAGTAGATTGCTGTCAACTTGACCTTTCCAGGCTCTGAAGAAGGCGAAGTTCGCCGAAACGTCAGCTTATTTGTGAATAAAGAATAATAAAAACAACTTCGCGTTTGCCCAACAAGAATACAAAGAATTACAATCCATCTAAGCTTACTACGTCCTAATCATTCTGGCGTCTGAAAACTAGTGCGAGATTTGTCTGCGAAAACGTCCTGTTCCCAAAAGGCCGACGACTGCTTATGGCAAATACATGACGACGCTGTAGCACAGATCCCTCAAGATTGTAAGGAGATTCGGTTCGATCATCATTCAACGACGTCCACTATGAAGACAAAAACCTCACGTAGCCGAACCCATATATAATTCTGAATTTCTTTGCGGATGATGGATGCAAATCATAGAACTGGATGGTGAATGTGTTGGGATTCATACATTATGTGAAGACGAACCATATAAAAAAGTTTGGAATGTCGAGTTTCGCCGTATTTATGTTGCTTTTGTAAATACACTATGGTAAAATAGCAGCACTGAGCCCACCTATCACTATGTTACTGAAAATCCTTCTATAGGGCAGGTATATTCAATCACTTCTCACGATATTTGAGTCGAGTTTCGCCGTATTTATGTTGCTTTTGTAAATACACTATGGTGATGAATATATCGACATAATGTCTCATAAATTCGAGAAGTCGGTAACATATGGAATGACTAATGTTATGTCACGAATATGATCCGCAATAACTTTGACGGCAGAATTGCCCCATCCCCCATCTTAACCCTTTCGCTACGACGCTGGGTTTTTTTTTTTTCGAAAACCACGATTTCTCCATTGATAGAACCGTAGAGGACTTGAGAACCTTCCAGATTTATACAGCAGGAGACTTTACTGAATAAATGAATGCATTTTTGTAAAATATTCTTCCAGTCATAAACATGTGTGCGAAAATATTTTCAGTGTAAGTACAAGTGCGTTTAGCTATAAAAATGCAAAAAAAAGATTCGAAATCGAAGTTTAAGTTTAAAAGATTTCAAGCTAAGATATACAACTGAAACTAACATATCCTGTTGGCTTACTTTCTAAGTATATATCGCGATGCAATATGCAATAGAATTTTTCATTGATTGCAGAAAATTGGAGTCTCCTTCTGGTACTGGTATAAGAATGTAAGTTTCACCTTATAGATAAAGTCTCGTAGATTCTAGAAGTTTTGTTGAAGTTTTGAAGATTAACGAGATCCACTATGGACTGCTATGGACGCGTGTGGTGCAATGGTAGGAGTATACCTGCAATATAAAAGTGCTCTCTGGTTTGATCCTGCACCTAAGGCTTACTACGTCTTCCATCCACTCGCTGCCGACAAGTTTGCCGCGGATTTGTCTGGTAAAATAGCAGCACTGAGCCCACCTATCACTATGTTACTGGAAATCCTTCTATAGGGCAGGTATATTCAGTCACTTCTCACGATATTTGATCACTCGAACGCATTGTGCATCCTGCAGAGATCGACCAACTCCGAGTGCTTCATCCTTCTATTTTTATGAGCTGAGATACTTCGGTTGAAAGTTTTTCATTATTTACGCATCATATATGACTCCCACGGAGGTCACGCCGTCGTGTTAGTCTATAAGGTGGTGCGATCATATGACTCCCACGGAGGTCACCCCGTCGTGTTAATCTATAAGGTGGTGCGGTAAAATACTTCTTCGTTGATTGATTCCTCATGGTGCGCCATGAATTCGACTCAGCTAAGCATCTTAGGGTGATTGAATGCATCTTTGACAAACGATGATTACCCGAAGCTTCTCATTGGATATACTCAGGGTTTAAATCTTTTTGGTAGTAGTCTGTCGACTAGAAAGGTTGGCGAGCTTGATTAACCTGGGACGTGGAATCAACCAGCAAACATGTGGTTCATCTTCTATCGTTGCTCTGCATTCAATATGCGCTCTAGCTTTGCTGTACTTTAACCCACACTATGCTGTACATAGTTTTAATGTAATTTTCCTAAGCAGGAGCTGTTAGTGATTGATATATTATCCAAAATTTTTGCCATTTCTTCGCCGAAAGACCTGAATTTTTTTTTGAAGGGGTTTGTTTAGCTTTGCGAAATACCTATTACTATTGTTGAATGAATAGATGCTCTTCTCAGATCGTTTCATTTGGTAAAGCTGGCACGTGGCTCGTGCATGCGGAAATTATCAGTGGTCGTTCGCAAGGCCGAGATTGGCAGACGACCACCAACGGCGACGTGTTCAGCGGTCGAAGCATGACTGGATGTTTTTATCACGATATGCAGAAAGAAAACTGGCTTCCATTCCTGAACGTGCAAATTAACCTGTCCGAAAATGGCTACATTACGAAATGGTATCGAAAGCCAAGTAGCAAAAACATCTTGGTTCATTACCTCTCCTCTCACCCCTCTCACACGAAAAGGGCGCTTGTAAGAAACATGTTTCGAACAGCAACCAACGTGTGCACGGGAAAAGAACAGAGAGAGGAATCGCGAAACTTGGCACGGCAAATAGCCATTTCTAATGGTTATGAAACTGTAGCTCGGGATAGGTACAGGGGAAACGCTAGGCCTCCAAACGACAACTCTAGTGATAAAAAGGTCCCGTTTTTCCTACCCTTCATCTCAAATGATGTAAGCGCAGCTATAAAACGCTGTTTAAGAAGGGTAGGTCTACAGAACTCGGTAAACGTAGTTGAAATGCCACCGAGTAATCTGAGGCGCCAGCTAGTTCGTAACCGCCTACATGACCGTCTATGTGCAACGCAAAATTGCATAATTTGCCCTAATGGAAGAGACGGTGATTGCATGAGCTCAGGTACAGTTTATCTGATCTCATGTAAGGCGTGCGGTGACGAATATATTGGCGAAACGGGCAGACCCCTCTGTGTCCGCATAAAAGAACACCTAGTCGGCAAAAGTAAACCAAATACCCCACTAGGCACGCATAGGACCCAGAGACATGAGCAGGAGGACTTTGAAGTACGCGTCACGATCCTCGCACAGGAGACGAAAACACAAGCGCGCAAAACACTGGAGGCGTTCTGGATTAATTCCAGAAATCCGAAAATGAACCGCAGGGAAGAATGCCTCGTTATCACGCCTGATATTGGGCAGTATATAAGCCTATTATTTTGAGGGGAAGGCCACATTACGATTCCATGTGAATTCTGTGCTCCACTAGACATACCCCATCCCTAGACTAGAAGCCTCATAGAAAGCGGTGGGTGCGCAAAGTTGCGTTCATTGTGGTTGAAATCTTGGTTTAGCGTTTTCTTTGTTTGGTTATGGAGGCGTTTGACCGAGTAGATTGCTGTCAACTTGACCTTTCCAGGCTCTGAAGAAGGTGAAGTTCGCCGAAACGTCAGCTTATTTGTGAATAAAGAATAATAAAAACAACTTCGCGTTTGCCCAACAAGAATACAAAGAATTACAATCCATCTAAGCTTACTACGTCCTAATCATTCTGGCGTCTGAAAACTAGTGCGAGATTTGTCTGCGAAAACGTCCTGTTCCCAAAAGGCCGACGACTGCTTATGGCAAATACATGACGACGCTGTAGCACAGATCCCTCAAGATTGTAAGGAGATTCGGTTCGATCATCATTCAACGACGTCCACTATGAAGACAAAAACCTCACGTAGCCGAACCCATATATAATTCTGAATTTCTTTGCGGATGATGGATGCAAATCATAGAACTGGATGGTGAATGTGTTGGGATTCATACATTATGTGAAGACGAACCATATAAAAAAGTTTGGAATGTCGAGTTTCGCCGTATTTATGTTGCTTTTGTAAATACACTATGGTAAAATAGCAGCACTGAGCCCACCTATCACTATGTTACTGAAAATCCTTCTATAGGGCAGGTATATTCAATCACTTCTCACGATATTTGATCACTCGAACGCATTGTGCATCCTGCAGAGATCGACCAACTCCGAGTGCTTCATCCTTCTATTTTTATGAGCTGAGATACTTCGGTTGAAAGTTTTTCATTATTTACGCATCATATGACTCCCACGGAGGTCACCCCGTCGTGTTAATCTATAAGGTGGTGCGGTAAAATACTTCTTCGTTGATTGATTCCTCATGGTGCGCCATGAATTCGACTCAGCTAAGCATCTTAGGGTGATTGAATGCATCTTTGACAAACGATGATTACCCGAAGCTTCTCATTGGATATACTCAGGGTTTAAATCTTTTTGGTAGTAGTCTGTCGACTAGAAAGGTTGGCGAGCTTGATTAACCTGGGACGTGGAATCAACCAGCAAACATGTGGTTCATCTTCTATCGTTGCTCTGCATTCAATATGCGCTCTAGCTTTGCTGTACTTTAACCCACACTATGCTGTACATAGTTTTAATGTAATTTTCCTAAGCAGGAGCTGTTAGTGATTGATATATTATCCAAAATTTTTGCCATTTCTTCACCGAAAGACCTGAATTTTTTTTTGAAAGGGTTTGTTTAGTTTTGCGAAATACCTATTACTATTGTTGAATGAATAGATGCTCTTCTCAGATCGTTTCATTTGGTAAAGCTGGCACGTGGCTCGTGCATGCGGAAATTATCAGTGGTCGTTCGCAAGGCCGAGATTGGCAGACGACCACCAACGGCGACGTGTTCAGCGGTCGAAGCATGACTGGATGTTTTTATCACGATATGCAGACGTACATACTTGTCCTCAGACTCTACTGAACCAAAGTTCTCTTTGTCGATGTGGTGCTTTGTTGTGAAGTTATTCTAACTGAATGGATAAACTGTTAGTTCAGATCGAAATTCAGCGAAAAGTTAATGGAACAATTGCTTCTAAAATATTATACCTGTGTTAGTAGGATCTGCCAACAGCACAGTTTTGGAGGCAAAACAGTGGAATATCATGATCCGACTCGATGATTGGATCAGCGAGTAGGCGGCCACAATTGATATTCCTCCGATGTATCATCCATTCTGATCATCCACTTATTTAATGGTGCAAAGGAAAGCTTATTTGGTAGCCATCATTTTTCATTTACGGTCTTTTTTTGTTGTGAGCAATAATGAGGAAGATGGTTGGTCGCTAACAGTGCTAAAATCTGCTGCGATATATTAGTTGCTGACTTCATTTCCGATTAAATAAGAAGTGGTTTTCGATAAAGCCTTGGAGGAGTCATACAGAGAGCAATAGTAATCATCGAACCTTGTGAGGTAAACTACACCGTGGTAAGCCAGCTATTCGATACCTACTCTACGCATTGTTTCACAATTCGTCTAAAGCACCAACGATGAAGAACATATGAGTTCATAGGGCATCTCTTTTTTATTGCAAGTAGAGACGAATGTAAACAAGCAATTAGATGTTAGAAAAGTTAGATTACACTTGAGTGTTCCAACTAAGTACGGATGGAGTAGGAGAGGAAGAACCTTGGAAATTTGAAGTTGCGATCCTTGAACAGAATCCTGAAGCCCCAGAGACACTGAAACAACTGCATAATTTCTGTTAGACATTAGACAGAAATATTTATACATAGGTGCTGATGGACATAAACCTTGCAGAAATTTTGTCTCACGTTCATCTTTCATCTACGAATTTTGTGCCGTCCTGTTAATGAATAGCATTCCATCACAATGACTTTTTGGCTGTAGCTGATTGATGTTTCGGAAATCTACCTTTCGCAGAAACATACCGACATTAAAAGGGCAGTCGCACGGGTTATGTCTGTTGGTTCTTTAGCTGAGAAGACGAAAAACCTATTCGATGGAGTCAAGTTTTTCTTTTAGGTAGATGAAAAGACTCAACTGTTCATCAACGTTCGACATCTAGTGCGTTCATACTAGTTCACCAGCATAAGACCATAATTGTTTCATGGAATTCTTTTCTACAACCCTGAAGGTGTCATACCGCACTGGTAGTTAATTTTCACTAGTAACACTACTTTATAATGCTTTCAGCAAGTAGCATATGTTTCCTGTTACAAATTCCTGCGAACCTTTACTGTAACGTAGGGCGCGTGTGGCGCATTGGTTGGAGGCGCCACTGCGGCGCTCACGTGAAATGCGCCTATGGCCCACCAAGCCTTCCATCCCTCCGGGGTCGGCAAACTGGTACCAGACTTGTCTGGGAGGATAGCAGCACTGGCTCGATACATGGGCAGGCCACCGGGAGTCATTGTAAAGGCCACATATGCATTCAATCATCTCCAACGATACTTAATGAAGTCGAATGCATGGCGCAAACTCAGGGTTTGATCAACGCCGAGAGCTTTATCCTTTTATCCTTTAATGTAGATTCCTTTTTTAAAGTCTACGGTTACTTTATGGAAATTTATGAATGTATCTCGTGTAATGATGTCTACATGCATTTATGCTATATCTTTAATAATCCGTGGAACACAGCAAGGTTTGAGACCTTTAAAATCGTATCGGTCCCAACACTTTACCACTCATCGTGGTTGGGAGGTGTTCCTGTGCGTTGGGCTGCGATGTTCACCGGGAGGATTCATTCCTCAGCAGGGTCTCCCAAGCTCAGAGGGAGTTCGGGGTTTTCAGCATGAAGCCTAATTAAGAGGAAAACAATATCAGGATCCACCACCGCCTTGGTATTAAAGTCATGTGGTGACAAATCTACCTCTGATCCATAAGATCCAGTGACTGCCTGTGGAGGTGAAGACCTGGGGCAAATTTGGCCAGACTGGCCTTGGGATTCTAGGCTTATCATCAAAAGTGATCGAACGAATACTTCTCGTGAAACTTTGGCGATTTGCTTAAAATGTCTTCACAATTGTATTTTTATTGGTATTTTCATGGGAATGTTTCTACCAGTCGGAGTCCCTTAATATTAAATTGAAGGGTAAATGAATAATTTTTATTCAAAATGCTTCATATGTTACTTTATAGTAGAACAGTCATTCATCGTGGAACCACGAGAATATGGGAGAGTCAAGTTTAGCGTTAGCAAAAGAAAATGTCATGGAAAACAAAGCGCCACTACAACATTGGCACGTACTACGTCCGGGCACACTGTTTTCTAGATGAATGCCACGGTTTCGCCTCGTTTTCTATTGATGAAGCAACTTTTGTTCTACTGTAATATCGATGGCTTCGACAAGTGTAGATGTTGTTCGGAGGTGACTTTCGCAGAAGGAGAAATGTCAAGAAAACAATCAACACATAGTGCCACATACCTCCGTTCTATCCTCATATAACAGAATAATGCGTGTGAAATATGCAAAATACGAAGAGATGAATTTTTGTAATAATTTAGCCAAAAGATTCGAATCTTGGACGATTTCGGTGACGTTTGCGGAATGAATAGTCTTCGATTGAATTGAAAGGAAATGGTGTTGTATGAGGAACATTGGCAGCTGATGGAATCATTCATGCTCGAAGAAATGAACATGAACAATGAAATGAACACTTACTCTAGCGCTATCGGCAACCACCTTTCAATGGCAATGATTTGGGCAGCACAGAAAAAAACACAGGCTCTGAAGAAGGCGAAGCTCGCCGAAACGTCAGCTTATTTGTGAATAAAGAATAATAATAACACCTCGCGTTTGCTCAACAAGAATACAAAGAATTACTTAATCAATGCTGAGGTTAATAGAAAGTCGGTCGTGGAAGTGACAGAAAAAAACTACCTGAAGAAAAAGCAAAGCAATGGTCTCGGTTGGTGTGGTGGATAGAGCCTGAAACCACGGTGAGCATGACGACGGGTTCAAAGCATACGTGAAGCTTCGTGTTTTGTTCATATCCTGTAGTTCGAATCGTACAACAAAGAATGGGCAGTTAGTAAAAATCAAGACTGCTGAGTGTGCTTAAAAATGCTGTCGAGAGCGCGATGATATAAGTATCCTTCATACTGAGAGTGAAAGACAGAATGGTGTTTCGACCTGCGTCGACGCTGAAAACCAAAGGCGCTCTTTTTTCGATGAAAATGTCAACAATCAGCCGGCCAGATACGTAATGCGCTTTAATTAATAATAATAGGAGCTGTTGAAAAATGCTTACACGAAATCCGAAGCAGACCTCATCATGGCCACTGAATCGATGGCAAGACTTAGTTACGAGGACCCTTGATGGAAAATTTACCTGCTTCCTGGCGTTGCGCGGAAGTGAATGAGTGAAACTAAGTGCATTCAAAAGACATAAAAAACACTTTGGCAGTTATATATGCAATTTTTTAAACAATTCAATTGGTATGGAGCTATTAGCAACACGTCTACCTAAAGTGCAAACCAAAGTGTCATTTTCAAATAGAAGATGAGGTTGAATGAGTACGGTATGAGGCTCAATCAGTGTAACATAAATGTAGAGGAACGAACGAATTAAACCTAGACACTTTTTCCTTATTTTCAATTTCCGAATGGGTCAAAGAGAAACTTCCATTCAGCGCCTTCAATGCTGAATTTTCGAAACTGGAACGGATATGCAACAGAAATCTGCAGAACCTGTCCTCAAACTATCATTATGGTAAAGATCTCGCGGTAAACCAATGAGCACATTGTTAGAAAGGTTGAGATCCTATTCATTTAGTACTTCTACACTATTTGTTTAATGCAGCTTTTCCCAATTGATGTCAACGATCCAATACACCACCACTACCTCGATTAGGGTAAAAAATTTTTTTGAGCCTCCCATATCCTCAATAAAAAGCCATGGTATCGTCGAAAAGGAAGCATTGTAAAGCTGATGAATTACTTTATAGCGATGCCGTTCATTACAAGCATGGTGCCGGTTCGACCACGCACCTGACTCACCAATTTTCCCATTCCTCCAAAACCTTCAAACTGGTGCCAGATTGCAGAATCACTCCCTTGAATCCACATGGAAATACCTTAAGACAGTTACCTCCAGATCGCAAAGAGACTCGACTGCGAATAAGCGCTATGGGGAATGTGAGCCCTTTTGCGGTGATCACTTTGGTTAAAACGTCGATGACGAGTGCCGTGAGTTCAAAAACTCTATTCTGCAAGCCGAAGTGAAGAATTGAAGTAAAGCGAGAAGTGAACGTGGAAGTGAGGAAAAGAAGGTGGTCGCATGAATGATGACCCCCATCAATCAATTGGACTCTCTAGATGTTAGTCCACTAAATAAAGTTATTCCAGAGTATTTCTCAACGAATGTGAGAAACATGGGCGAGATAGCTTTTTTAAGAGTTTCATCACAGCTAATGTAAAAATTGCACATGAAGTGGAGTGGTTAGGGACGACATCAGAATCAATGCAAGGAAAATACATGAACAGTGCTATTCGACTACATCTCACTTTAACTAGAAAACGCTTCATGGTTGATTGGGCACCGAGTCCGCATGAGTTCGTCCAGCTTGTGAATGTTGTTCTGTAAGGCGCTCAGTGATGACTATAGGTGAAACGCGCATATCACCTTATACTAGATGAAGGGAGCAACAGCTGAATGAAAGACAGAATCTTCGGCGGAGTGTTCCACTAGGTGCCCTCAGGGTACTCAAGCATCGCGTTGAAGATTTTGAAGTTGAAGGCACAACCCCAGCACAAAACCTGAAGACAATTAATCATAAAAATTTCTTAAATGTTTTGAGTCAACAAAAAAGTCTAAACGAAGAATGGAAGAGTGGTGCCATGTAATGACAAAAGGAATGAATGCTTTCTAAGTTGTTTGCCATGCAGTTGAAATTTATATTTGTAGGGATGCATGCTAACATACTTCTTTTTTTTTTGTTTGTAAGAAGAAAAAAACGTTGTCTTCTTCTTACAAAC